>BLSH010130463.1:100857-111017 GCA_018402905.1 Glandirana rugosa | reverse complement strand
TACGACGTGTGTCTTATAAAAAACGGAAGTATGTATCTTACGTACTTCCATTTTTTGGACCTCGGAAATCTTGGTGGAATTAGATGGAATTTCGCCTCAAGGTCGGATTTAGAGTTGATACCGAACTAATTATCTACAGGGGTGGGGGTGGGGGTCCGAGAGAAGAAGGTTTTGCCTTTATTCGGCCCGGCTGAAGACCGGTTCCGAAATAGGGTTTCCAGTGGGTATTGGAGTTATTGTTTTTAAGTTTTTTATAGTCCTCTCGTGTGTGTACTGGGGTATCTTTATAGGTTTTGTAAGGTTCTTATGATAAGTTTTAATATATTAAATCGGTTAGTTTGTAGGTTTTAGGTAGATTAAGGTGGTTCTAAAGGCTCCAGGTTTTTTACCTTCATGCATTCTATGTATGAAGGCAAAAAATATTCTGTGTGCAGCATCCCCCCCAGCCCCCCCATTCCTTACCTGAGCCCCATTACGATCCAACAATGTGCATGAGAGCCTCGGCTCTTCGGGTACTCTCACTCCTCATTGGCTGACACAGCAGCAATCACAGCCAGTGAGCCAATGAGAAGAGAGAAGGGGTGGGGCCGAGCCACAACTCTGTGTGAATGGACATACAGGGCAGTGGCTTAGGTGCGTGCCTGCTTGGGTGATCCCACAGCAAGCTGCTTGCTCCGGGGGCACTTGGCAGTAGGGAGGGGCCAGGAGCTCCAGCAGGGGGCCCGAGAAGAGGAAGATCGGGGCTACTCTGTTCAAAACTACTGCACAGAGAGCAGGTAAGTATAACATGTTTGGGTTTTTTTTTTTTTTTAATAACTGCCCTTTAATATCACAGCCATCCGGAATTTCTCTCTTACTTGCCTTTAATATCACTTTAAGTCAGTCAGTCATTTTTGTGTGCATGAAAGCATATGCATTGGAAATGTTTATTTTTTTTTTTTAAAATGATCCTGAGGTTTATTTGTGCCTGTGAGGCTGTCAAGTGTGGTATTGATATTGATATAGGAATGATTTGTGGGTACAAGGACTGTTATATGTGTGCAGTGTATATAGCGATTAGGCTAAGATTTAGTTTAATGCTCCACCTTTAAGCCCCTCCCACTGTTAGCCAAAATCTGGTCATGCATGCTTTGCTACGCACACTGCAGAACTTATTTTTCTGTTTTATCCCAGGGTGCCCCAGGCTTTCATAATCGTAGTCATGCTCACATTTTGTCACTCTGTTTGTCACTTGTTCTGAGTATTGTTGATGTTTATATATTGTTAATACTGCTTAAATATTAATTGCCTTAGTTTATAATAGGACTGTCTCTATCATATTTCAGGATGTCAGTAAAACATGTGCTCCGTCAAATTTTTCATGCTTTGTCAGTAAAAAAAAGTTGCAACCCTGGTATGTACTTGATTGGAGAAAACTTTACTGTTAGCAAAGCCTACACTGCTTGTCTCCATTAAAATTATTATTATTTAAGAGTATACATCCCAATGCTTTTATCCCTACAAATATAGGAACAAAAGCAGTGATGAATAGCTGTCAGTATGTAAACATCCATACAATAGGGATACGGTTACTTACAGAATCATTCAATTTCATGAGAGAAGCTCCAGAGACACATACATCAAATGGAGAATGAAGGTCAGTCAATAGGAGATATCCTGAGGTATTTCAGGTGGAGGTAGCTCCATTAGCACTTGAAATCTTCCAAGCCAAAGGAGGAAAGTCTCCACTGAGAAAAAAAATGAAATAACATTTTTCTCTTACAACCCAATAAGGCATAAATACCCAAGAGAGGAGGAAAGAGAGGAAAGCTCTCACACAAAGAAACATGATGACAAAACAAGGATCCCATTAACGCCATCCACATTACCTCAAAAGCCTCCCAGAGTGTCCTCAGCGTTCCCCCGGTATCAGGTGCTGTGAGCGCTCTGCTCACAGCTACCTTTTACAGAGCACACTCCAATCAGCCAGCATCTGATGTCACCGACTGATCGCGGATGCTATGGGAACTACCATGCATGAGCGGATGTCAAAAAACGTGATGACGTCACAAGCCAGCGCGAGGAGTCTGAATCCTCCATCTTGGTGAATCCTCAAACAAGAGGACCGAACCTCAAGAGAAGGGCAAAGTAGCGCCTGGCCTCCAAAAAGAAATATGCAGGCTAAGAAGGGCCCCTTACATCAGCCGGCCATGAAGGCCAGCGGACATGACCAGACTCCTGGAGGGAGAGGGGTGATAGGATGGTGAATCACCCCAACCTGCCCTCAAAAAATGGGAGATCTAAAGGTACCTCCCATACACAGGAGGAGCCTGAAATCCCACAGGCGTCGCAATAAAATAATGACCACTAGAGATGAATATAGGCAAAAAAAGGGAGGGAGGAACTAAAAAACAAAAAACCCAATCCTCGGCCTAAAGTGGATTAATAATTGACTCCAAGTAGTCAGGAAGGGCGTCCACCTAGGAGAAGGGGGAACAGCTATGCTGGAGACATGACCGGACGACAATAGAGAGGAACACCCCTATGTGTCCGTACAGACTCAAAAAGGCATGAGCTTCACCATCACATTCCTTGGATCACCAGACAGAGGGACATTAAAGAAAATCAAAAAAGATTTAATTATAATTAATTACATCCGGACCAAATGTATAGGATGCAGTGACATTACATAGTATGCAGGGATAAAAATTAAACAATAATAAACATCCAAAGTCACATAATATGAAATGGACGGGCCATCATGGCGAGTGTTAAGAGGAGGCCATGATTAGGAGGCGGATGAGGGCAGGATGACCTACAGAAGTGACGCGAAATGGCAATAAACAAAAATGAAAATAAAATAATTCTTCATCGATAATCCTTCCCATAAGACAACAGTACTCAAAAGACTCTGCGCTATGAATGTGTGTGGATATGTGTGAAATGTTAATGCAAATTCAAAAGGTGAATGAAACAATTGTTGTGAAACAATTAATAGATTTAAAATTAGGGGGCCGCTGTACTCAAGTACAAATACCTGCTTAACTATAAAACTGTATCAATAAACAGCGCCACCCTATCAATGTGACACTAAAGCATAAATCTCTTATAATATCACAAACCAGGAATAAAAATCCATAAATGAATATTGTACATTATCGTGCAATCAAAGTCTATGAGTGTCCTTTGTAGATAATGAAAGTGACAATGTACTTTAAAGTGCTCTTCAGTGCTCCACACAAACTCTGTGCAATAAGGTGCCAGGAACCCTCTTGTGCCCCCACTCACCAGAGGATGTTGACCCTCTGCTTTTCAGTCAGAGGGTTAAATAAACTGAGAACTGGTGTGGGTGATTCTTGGCCAGGATAAAAGACAAAGATGAAAACACAGCATGGGATATCAATGTCTGCAATCGCGTGTATGACGGCGTGCGTTCCACCGGCTTGCTACCACCGTCAGAGGATATGACGTGCACAGCTGTGACGCACCAGATGTGACGTCAACGCGTTTCGCTCTGAAGATAGAGCGTCCTCACAGACGATAACCACTGTCCGTCACAATCAATTTAACTTGCAACATTGCCACCCATTCTACTCAAAGGACCAATCAGGGGCAATCCAAAAACAATCAACATCCATCCTACACAGCCGCACGTCATCAAAAACGTCCTCACCATCTAGTGGCACAATAAGAAGATGGAACAGTCATACTTGTGATGCCGACACATATTGATAAGCCCATAAAAAATAAATGAAATATAAATAAAATAAGAATTTATTCATAGAAAAGGTTTAAAACCCATGGCGTCATTGAGCCCGGATATTTAGTGGCAGACAATTGATAGATCCACCTCGCCTCAATCTGCAAAAGCCTCCTGTCAACATCCCCTCTTATTTCATGTGGGGGGACATGGTCTAGGGCAACAAAGTGCATCCTGGACAGATTGAAGCCATGGTGAAGGCCACTATGCCTACTGATAGGGGTCTCCATTCTTTTCTTAGAAATCAGGGAGATATGGTCCCTAATGCGGTGAAAGAAGGGTCTTTTTGTTTTCCCCACATAAAATGCACCACACTGGCACTGCATAAGATACCCAATGCCAGTGGTTTGGCAGGTGACAAAAAAGTGGGGTTTCCAAAGGCGGTTATTGGGTAATTGAACAGTATTGGTATGGGACACATAGGTGCACCCAACGCAGGGAGCTGTTCCCCGTTTTTTATTCAATGGGGTTCGATGAGTGTAATGACTATGAACCAATTGGTGAACCTAAAGGTGATCTCTGGATGGGAATGGACATCTTTGGATACAGTAGAATAAACTGTCAGCAAATGCCAATATTTCTGTACTATATGTCTGACCTTGTAGTGCTGTCCATAATAGTTAGTAATGAGTCTAGTGGTAGGATTTGAAGATGATTTCTGAGGCTTAGAGTTCACAAGACTATCTCTGTCCTGTAATTTGGCACATTGATATGCTCTTTTGAGGCAGGATCTACTGTACCCGCGATCAAGCAGGCAGGATTGGAGAGTCCTAGCTTCTCTCTCAAAGTCTCCTGACTGGGTGCAGTTCCTTTTGATGCTAGGGTATTGACTGTATTGTATACTGTGTACCAGGGAGGTAGGATATGAGCTCCTCACACGTAAAAGAGTATTGCCAGAAGATGGCTTTCTATATAACGTAAAGCCTAAGCTTAAGTCATCGTTAACATAGATACTTATGTCTAGAAAATCAATACAATGTTGATGACATTTAAAAGTAAGTTTCAAATTGAAATCATTATTATCTAAGGAACTGATGAACCCATCCAATTCCTCTCTGGTGCCAGTCCATATCAAAAAAAATGTCGTCAATATATTGTTTCCAAATTAAGATTTTGTCTTTGTAACTCTGATAGGCGTCATTGAAAAGAACACCTTTTCCCCATCCCCCCAGATACAGGTTGGCATATCACTGTACATGGGCATCCCCATTAACAATTTGTAGTGGTTGCACACTCTGCAGTCTCTGCACAGGATTCTTGGTCTCTTTCTCCATTAAGCTTTCCCTGGTTTCCCAGACAGTGGAATCTTTCACTATCTCTATATAAACATAGAAGGTGAGTCTTCTGTGAACATATTTAACTTTATTGGACCAATATGTGTAATATGGGTTTTCAGTGATAACAATATTCAGCTATAATGAGCAATAATGTGTATGTGCTCTGCTGCTTTATAATGAACTTGAATGTGTTATATAATGGATTCATGATGTTTCAGCCATGTTTTGCAATGATTGATTTTTTCTGTCTCTATACTTGTTTAGAACATTTGTAAAGCCTTATCATTCCTGAAGAAGCATATCGTGAAACATGTTGAACTAACAGGCACCATGACAAGCTCTTATATATCAACAATAGATTTTTTAGTTAGTAATTTTGGAATAAGAAAATTCCAATACCTATAATTTAATAGTTATTTATTATTATTTCAAATGTTCTTTCTTATTTCCGAATTTTGGAAATTTGGAAAAAAAGAAGAACATTTGAAATAATAAGTTATTAATTTATTATTTTAACTTATTATAAATTATAATCAGTTATTATTATTTGAAATGTTCTTTCTTATTTCCGAATTTCAGCAATTCAGAAGTAAGGAAGAACATTTGAGATAATAAGTTATTGATGTTTTATTTTAACTTATTATAAATTATAATAAGCTATTATTATTTAAAATGTTCTTCCTTATTTCCGACTTTTGCAGTGTGTGACTGTATATATGCATACTGTATGTATGTATGTGTGTGTAATGAGTGTGTATATACTGTGTGTATATTGTATGTATATTGTATGTATATTGTATGTATACTGTGTGTATACATACAAGAAAATTCCAATACCTATCATTTAATAGGTATTTATTATTATTTCAAATGTTCTTTCTTATTTCCGAATTTCGGAAATAAGGAAGATCATTTGAAATAATAAGTTATTAATGTATTATTTTAACTCATTATAAATAATAATAAGCTATTATTATTTCAAATGTTCTTTCTTATTTCCGAATTTCGGAAATAAAGAAGAACATTTGAAATAATAAGTTATTAATTTATTATTTTAACTTATTATAAATTATAATAAACTATTATTATTTCAAATGTTCTTCCTTATTTCCGACTTTTGCAGTGTGTTACTGTACATATGCATACTGTATGTATGTATGTGTGTGTGTATACTGGATGTGTATATACTGTGTGTATATTGTATGTATATTGTATGCATACACACAGTATACATACAATATACATACAATATGCACACAGTATATACACACCCAGTATACACACACACATACATACATACATACATACATACATACAGTATGCATATATACAGTCACACCCTGCAAAAGTCGGAAATAAGGAATAACATTTGAAATAATAATAGCTAATTATAATTTATAATAAGTTAAAATAATAAATCAATAACTTATTATTTCAAATGTTCTTCCTTATTTCCAAAATTCGGAAATAAGAAAGAACATTTGAAATAATAATTAGAGTTGAGGGAACCCAGACTGTAAAGTTCGGGTCCGTACCGGACTTTAGGGTGTCCGTGCCCCGAACCCGAACCTGGACATTTGAAAAAAAGTCTGGGTTCAGGTTCGGTATTCGGGTATTTTTGGCGCCTTTTCTATAGCTGCTGGGCAACCAATCAACAAGCTTTTAACTAGTTTGCCCTTAGAAGCCATCACAGCCATGCCTACTAATGGCATGGCTATGATTGGCCAGTGCATCATGTGACCCAGCCTCTATATGAGGCTGGAGTCACGTAGCGCCGCCTGTCAGATCGTCTCAGACTAGAGTAGGGAGAGCTTCATGGCGGTGCTGTGAGGGAAAGATTAGCGTTCACAACCATCTCAGACTGCATTAGGGAGACCTTCATTGCGGTCCTGTGAGGGAGACATTAGCGTTCAGAACCATTTTATAGTGCATTAGGCAGACGTTCCTGTCTGTGCTGTGAGTGAGACATAATGCATTAGGGAGACGTAACTGTTCGTGCTCTGAGGGAGAGATTATCATTCTAAAACCATCTACTACTGCATTAGGGAGAGGTTCCTGTTGGTGCTCTGAGGGAGAGTTTATCGTTCTAAAACCATCTATTACTGCATTAGGGAGAGGTTCCTGTTGGTGCTCTGAGGGAGAGTTTATCATTATAAAACCATCTCCTACTGCATTAGGGAGAGGTTCCTGTCGGTGCTGTGAGGGGGAGATTATTTTTCTAAAATGATCTCATACTGTGTTCCTGTCGGTGCTGTGAAAGACAGATTATCGTTCTAAAATCATCTCATACTGGTGTAGGGAGAGGTTCCTGCTGCTGGTGTGAGCGCTGGAGAGGTTCCTGCTGCTGTTGTGAGCGGTGCATTTCTTGCACAAAAATAAAAAGTGCATCTACAATTTTCTTTTTTTTAAAAAAAAAAAGAATAATAATTTATTATTCTTTTTTTTAGTATTAATAAATAGTGCTACATAGTACATTTGTGTACAGAATGAGGAGAGCGTCAAATAAGGGACGTGGTCATGGTCATGGTGCTGCTGGTGCTGCTGGTGTTGATGGTGTTGCTGAAGCTCCTGTTGCAAGGAGAGGACGTGGTCGACCTATGCCAGCTACACGCACAAGTGAAACACCTTCCTCAGGTAACCGACAGAACCTTCAACGTTATATGGTAGGCCCGAATGGCGCTCAACGAATGGTGAGGCCAGAACAAGTACAGGCGATAGTAGATTGGGTGGCTGACAATGCCTCCAGTTCCTTCACATTGTCTCCCACCTGGTCCCTTGATGAAAGCTCAGAGTTGGCACCTGAACCCCATGGCCATCTGTCTTTCACCTCAGCCCCTTGTAAATCAGCCAAGCAGTTTGAGCCCCAAGTCATGCAGCAGTCTCTTATGCTTTTTGATGATTCTGCTAGTGTGCCATCCACATAGCCCTGCCCCAGAAGTGGAAGACATTGAGTGCACCGATGCCCAACCACTTCTGTTGCAGGATGAGGATATGGAAACCCCACAGCAGCACGTCTCTGATGATGACAAAACACAGGTGCCAACTGCTGCGGCTTTCCTCAGTATGCAGACTGACAAGGAGGGCAGTGGTGAAGGGTGGGTGGAAGATGATGTGGAGGATCATGAGGTCTTAGACCCCACATGGAATGAAGGTCATGTGAGTGACGTGTGCAGTTTGGAGGAAGAGGTGTTGGTCGCACAGAGGCACCAGCACAGCAAAAGAGGAAGCAGGTTGCAAAAGCGGAGAGAGCATCCCCTAGACAGTATGCCTGCTACTACCCACCGCACCCAGGGACCTAGCACACCAAAGGCAGCTCAAAGGCATTCCCCGGCATGGCAGTTCTTCAGACAATGTGCTGACTACAAGACACAAGTGGTTTGCACACTGTGCAATGAGAGCCTGAAGCGAGGCATAAATGTTCTAAACCTGAGCACGACCTGCATGACCAGGCATCTAAATTCAAAGCACTTGCGGCAGTGGAATTAGTATCTCAAAATCCAAGAAAGGTCTCGGCCTCCTCCTGCTTCCTCTTCTGCTGCTGCCTCGGCCTCTTCCTCCACCTCTACAGTGCCAGTGTCACCTGCCACCCAGCAAACAGAGCATGTGACAGCAACGCCACCATGTCCGCCACCGTCCCCAAGCATTTCCACATGGTCCCATGGAAGCTTACAGCTCTCCATCTCCCAAACACTGGAGAGAAAGAGGAAGTACCCCCCTATCCACCCACGATCCCTGGCACTGAATGCCAGCATTCCAAAATTCCTGGCCTTTGACATGCTGTCATTCCGTCTAGTGGACACGGACAGTTTTAAAAACCTGATGGCGGTGGCTATCCCACAGTACGTGGTTCCCAGCCGCCACTACTTTTCCAGGCGAGCCATCCCTTCCCTGCACAAACAAGTCGGGGACGAGATCAAGTGTGCACCGCGCAACGCCATCTGTGGCAAGGTCCACATAACCAATGATACGTGGACCAGTAAGCACGGGTAGGGACGCTATATCTCACTAACTGCACACTGGGCAAATACAGTATGCATATATACAGTCACACATTGCAAAAGTCAGGGATGAGGAAGAAAATGTGAAATAATAATAGCTTGTTACAATTTATAATAAGTTAAAATAATAAATTAACAACTTATTATTTCAAATGTTCCTCCTTATTTCCGAATTTCGGAAATAAGACAGAACATTTGAAATAATAATAGGTTATTATAATTTATAATAAGTAGAGTTGAGCGAACCTCTGGAAGTTCGGGTTCTGCTTTGTCCGGCCGAACTTCGGGACAAAGTCCGGGTGCGGGTCCGGACGGAACCCGAACGATCGCACGGACACCGAACCCCATTGAAATCAATGGGGACCCGAACTTTTAGGCACAAAAATGGCCGTAACAAAGTCCTGGAAAGCCCTAGAGGGTTGCAAAAGGAAGTAAAATGGGGGCAAGGGTAGGGCAAGTGCCCTACAAAAAAATGGGGATAGGGAAAATAAATTAAAATCAAATAAAAAAATGGGAAGTGGGTGGATGTGGAGTAGGAGCCTAGAGGTTGACTAGGCCGTGACCGTGGCAGTGTAGGTGGAAGTGGCGGTGGTAGAGGAGTAGGAGGAGGTAGCCAACATGGTATTTTTTTTGTATTGAGGCCTGTTCAAAAAAAGAAGTATATGAATGGCTGTGTGAGTCCGGTCTAAATGTTTATTCTGCACAAGGTACAGACAAGTCTTGTGGGATCCATGCCTGATTCATTTTAATAAAGGTAAGCTTGTCCACGTTGGATGTGGACAAACGGCTCCGCTTGTCTGTGATAAAGCCCCCTGCCGTGCTAAACACACGTTCCGACAATACACTGGCTGCAGGGCAGGCCAGCACCTCCAAGGCATAAAGGGCAAGCTCAGGCCATGTGGCCAATTTGGAGACCCAGAAGTTGAATGGGGCAGACCCATCAGTCAGTACGTGTAGGCGTGTGCCCACATACTCTTGCACCATGTTGCTGAAATGCTGCCTCCTGCTAAGACGTTGTCTATCAGCTGGTTGTGCTGTTTGTTGTGGCGGGCTGCTGACAAAGCTTTGCCACATTTCAGCCATGCTAACCCTGCCTTCTGAGGTGCTGGCGGTGGCACAGCTGCATTGGTGGCCTCCTCCTCCTCC
>BLSH010130463.1:75340-96338 GCA_018402905.1 Glandirana rugosa | reverse complement strand
CCATTAAGCCGTTAACGTCATTAAGTCTTTAGGTTTTTAAGCTTTTATTGATTCTTATAAACTTTATTATTGATTGATTATTGATAATGTAATATCCATAACCTTAAAGGAACTCGCAAACCGACAATCACTTGAATTTATACTTAAAATAGTGATTATCGGTATAAAGGTCTTTTAAGGTTATGGATATTAAATTATCAAATAATAATAAAGTTTACAAGAAAGATTAAAGGCTTAAAACCTTCAAGTCTTTATTCCTTCTTGTAAACTTTATTATTCAATAATTAAATCATAAAATTGAATAATAATCACAACTCGCATGGGCCTGACATTGCAAGCCCAGGCATGGCTTGAAAGCCCACAGGCCCCGTGCCTGGGCCTGGGCCTGTAAAGTTTTTAGTAAGCCCAAGCCAGGCCCCAAGACGATAAAATAAGGTGCACAACTCTTCGACGTCCCGTCAAAATAGCAGAACCCCGGACCGAACCCGAATGATTTTTGAAATGTCCGGGTCCGGGTCCGTGCCCCGGACACCCGAAAGTTCGGTACGGACCCGAACGTTACAGTCCGGGTACGCTCAACACTAATAATAAGTTAAAATACTAAATTAATAACTTATTATTTCAAATGTTCTTCCTTATTTCTGAACTTCCAAAATTCGGAAATTAGAAAGAACATTTGAAATAATAATAAACTATTAAATTATAGGTATTGGAATTTTCTGGAAATATGGCTATTAGTGATAAAATTCATATTTAAGTTCACTAACAGCCAAACGCTCAAGGAAATTCCAATACCTATAATGTAATAGTTATTAGTTAGTTATTATTTCAAATATTCTTAGTTATTTTCGAATTTTTGGATTTCTGAATTACTGCAATTGCCGAATTACCGCGATTCGGAAAAAGGAAAATTTGGAAAAATTCGGAAATTGAAAATTCTGAAATTTGGAATTAGTCTGAATTCCCAAATTTTGCAAAATTCGGTAAAAACTAAATTTGGAATGAAAAGAATTGCACAAGCCTACCGCTCACTGATATCGCCTGCTAAACCAAAAGACTGCTCATATGTGGACATACTGGCCCTGTTAAAAAATCATTTTTCACCCATTGCATCTAAAACAGTGAGGCATTTCCATTTAAACAGATGAAACCAACAACCGGATGGGAGCACTGCATAATATATTGCAGAACTGTGCAAGCTATCTGAAAATTGCAAATTTGGTGCCAGCCAGGTTAGAATCCTTGCTAAGGGCTAGTGTGTAGAGTACAAGATGAGGCACTGCAGAGGAGACTTCTAGCCAAACAGAAGTTAACTTTTATTACTGCACAAGAGGAAGTGCTCGCATATGAGGCTGCATACCTTCATTCAAAAGATATTCAATCTGCCTCCAGCAAAGAGAATTCACCGGATATAAATTGGGTGGCAAAGGTTAAATCAAAGGACTTTCCACCACAGACTGATGTTGCAGTTCCATTTACAGGGAAGTGTTACAGCTGCGGCGGGAAACACAGGTGTAATACATGTTGTTTTAGAAATGCAGTTTGTCACATACAGACAGTCTGTCAGACTAAAGATCAGTCTACAAATGTGAATACAATACCAACAGCAGCACACTCCCTTAATGCGCCAGTTGTTGTCCCGAATGATGAAACCTCTACAGATGTTTATACAGATGACTATGCGTATAAAGTGGAAAACTCTTCATCGGGACTGAAGACTTACACCGAGATTGTGTTATAAGATGTTCCGTGCAAAATGGAAGTACATTCAGGGTGTGCCTTTTCCTTGATTTCAGAAGAAACGTTTACCTTTACATCATTATGGCCTCACAATGCTCCTTCAATAGCACCCTGTGATATCCAGTTGGTAGACTACAACAAACAAGTTGTAGAAGTTAAGGGTGCTTGCTTTGTATCAGAGAAATATGGAAGTTTCAGAGCATGCTAAGGGACAAAGAGTAAGTTTGCTGGGTATTCATTATCGGGAGTTCATAATGTATCTCCAGTTACTCTACAGAATGCGATAGAGGACTTTAGTGCCGTTTTTGAAGAAGGCCTCAGCATGTATAAAAGCCCTCCTGTTTCTTTCAAATTAGACCCTACAGTAACCCTAATTCGTATGAAACCGTGCAAAGTTGCATTAGCTCTCAGACCAAAAATTGATGCTGAGATTACATGTTTTGTGGCGCAAGGTATATTTGAAACTGTAACCACCGTAAGTGGTGTACCCCAATAGTTTCAGTATTGAAGCCAAATTTTGACGTTAGAATTTGTGTTGACAATTAATGTACAATCAACAAAGCACCGCAGAAACATCCCTATCAAATTCCAGCTGTACATGAAATTCTGACTACGTTAGCAAAAGGGAAGGTATTTGCCAAACTGGATATGGCACATGCTTACCAACAATTACCTGTGGATGATAACGCTGCAGATGCACAAACAATAATAACACACAAAGGAGCTTTCTGAGCAAAACGTTTGCAGTTTGGGGTTTCCACTGCTCCCGGCATTCTCCAGAAATTATTAGAGGGTCTCTTATCTGGACTTCCAGGTGTAGTACCTTATTTTAATGATGTTCTTATTGGAGTGGATTGCGTTCAGTCTTTGGCTTCACAACTACAACTTGTTTTGAAACATTTTCTTGATGCTGGTCTCAAGCTTAAAAAACAAAAGTGTGTTTTGGGGGTAAGCTTGAGACCAGCATCAAGAAAACGTTTCAAAACAAGTGTATTTCCTTGGATACAGAATTGATGAACATGGAATTCATCCAACTGATTCTAAGGTTGAAGTGATCCATAAAGCTCCAATCCCAACAAACAAACAAGAGCTGCAATCTTTCCTAGGTTTACTTGATTTTACCATTCTTACTGCCTGACAAAGCCACTGTTTCTGAACCCCTGCATCCTTTACTAGTTAAAGATGTACCATGGAAGCAGACTGACATTCATTCTACAGCTTTCAATGCTGCAAAAAAGCTGCTATCTTTTGTACACTATGATCAAAAAAACACTCACTCTTACCTGTGATGTTTCTCCATATGGCATTGGAGCTGTATTGAGTCATGTTTTGGAAACTGGTGTTGATGCACCTATTGCATTATATTCAAGGAATTATGCTCAAATTGACAAGAAAGCTTTAGCTATTGTGTCCGGGGTAAAAAAAGTTTCATGACTATTGTAACAGACTATAAGTCTTTGTTGCGTCTGTTCACCAGAAGTACTCCCACTCCTCAAATTCTTTCCCCCAAAAATGCTCAGATGGTCACTCATGCTGAATGCCTATGACTGTGATTTTGAATATCGTCCTGGCAAGAATATCACTCATGCTGATGGTTTGAGCCGACTGCCTTTGATTTCTCATGATTTCCTTGTCCCTCCTGTGCCTGAGGCTCTCATGTTGGAATCCATTCCAAACCCTACATTACATGCAAGAGACATTGCTGATATGACTGCTAAAGATCCCGTGCTGGCCCGTGTGCTCAACTGGGTGTGGAGGGGATGACCCAAATCAAAAGTTGTAGAGAAGTTCAAACCATTTTTAGTCACCAACATGAACTGTCTGCCTCTAAAGGTTGCCTCTTGTGGGGAAACGGAGTGGTAATTCCTATGAAAGCATTAGCCAGATGTTATGTTTGGTGGCCTAAAATGGATGAAGTTATTGAGAAGTGGGTAAAAAACTGTGTACCATGTCAATCCACCCATCATGCGCCACCTAACGCCTCAGTACATCCCTGAGAAGTGACTAGGTCACCTTGATCATGGTTGCACATAGATTTTGCGGGGCCTTTTCAAGGACAGATTTTTTTTTAGTTTTCTTCTCAAAATGGCTGGAACTTGTCAGTTACATCCCCCACCTCAGCCACTGCCATAAGAGTTTTGTCATACAAAGTACAAATTACTGACGGTAGAATATTATGAAGGCACGTTAATTAGATCTGAAAAAGAAGTGGTGAAATCGTACCTGCTGCTGGTTCTAGTGGTACTGGGATTCCTGTGATGCCAGATCATGGTGAACCATTGGTTGATGCATGTGCTATTCCTCCAGGAAATGTTGTTGCAGAGCCAGTTTCTCTCAGCCCTTCTGATGAATGAATTAATAGCTAGCGCCTCCCCTCAAAAATACATAATACATACAAAGAGGTGTCCTCTGAGTAGCTCAAATAAACAGAGAACAACCTCATGTGTAGACTGTAAACAATGTCACTTTGATGTGCCATAAAAGGGTACTTACAAAATAGCAGAAACAAAAGTCGCCTGGTACACAGTATGGTGTCAGCAACGGCGTGCGTTCCACACTCTCCTGCCACTGGAAGCGGAAGTGACGTAGACGGCTGCGGCAACCGGAAATGACGTCAACGCGTTTCGCCCTCGTGATAGGGCGTCATCACGGACACCTCTTTGTATGAAGATTGAAAGTTTATTCCAGAAGTCCGGGTTTCCTGTTGTTCCATCCTAGTTCCTCCCCACTGATTTAAGCTTGTGTGACCTCTGACTGAAAAGCAGTAGGTCAACACTTTTTGGTGAGTGGGGACACAAAGGGGGTCTGGCACTGTTTCCCACGTTGCACCTGGAATGAAATCTGAGCACCTTTTTTGAGCACCTTTCAAGCACAAGTCACTTTTAGAAGATCATTGTATTTTTATGCTATTATACAGTATTAGCACGTTTTGGACTGTGGATTGATTCACTTGTTACCAAACATCACGTTATTCCTATTACTTTTGGACTGATTGCACATAGATGATTTGTTCACTACTATTTTTTTACACTGTTGTGGTCTATTGTACAACATGCATTATGTATTTTTGAGGGGAGGCGCTATCTATTAATTTATTCATCAAGCGGATTTCTATCTGAGGGGAGCTGCCCCCCACTGTATGTGTGTGTGCCCGTGGTGGGGACACGTACATACAGCAAACATAATTTGAGCACTGTTGTTTACCATTAGAGGAGGCGCTGTTTATTTGTTTGAATGTTACTCTCAGCCCTTCTGACACAGCACAAGAAGAAGAATTGCACCCAACTGAGGGTTCCAGTGAACTGTCTCAAACAGTGGCCCTTAGGTGTCCAAGGAGAAATATTCACCCTCCAACTTATCTCAAAGACTTTGAGGTCTAAGGGGAAGCAGTGTTATGTATTTAGAGTGTTATACTGTTCTCCATCCAGTAGGGGGGAAGCATTGTAACATATGTTCACTTCTCTATTGCTCTTGGTAGAGCTATATATCTTTAGGCACCTATTGTTTCCTTTTTTCCTGTTCCTGTATCCATGTATGTATGGTATTGCATTGAGTAAAGAAGTCCTATAATGCCTGTCCATGTCTATGGTGCAAATACATTTAAATACATAAAATTAAGGATTAACAAGTTGTTGTTTCTATTTACAAATAACAGTATTTTAGGAATGAAAGATATAATGGTAGCTTTCATTAATAAATTAATGCAGAGCAAGGCCCGAGCTGTCAGGCAGACAGCTAAATCCTGAAAATTACACAGGGTGAATATAGCTCTCCTTGTATACTGATCACAGCTCTGTGACAGGTGGACACTGTGCTTTGTATACCAGTAGTATGCAGAGCTCCTGATACAGAGCAGGCAGCTGTCAAACTGTCAGCAGAGTAGAGTTACACAGGGAGAGCTGCAACCTCCCATTTTAATCTGCAGCTATCAGTTTGACAGCTCAGTCCTGCACAGTCACGACACAGCGGGGTAATACAGACACTGGAGAAGTTTCTATTTTAGCTGTGCCTTCTGCAGCACAGCATCTAAGACGGGAGCTTCTTGTGCCTTGGCCCCATTGCTAGTGGTCTTCACAAGGCAAGAAGTATAATTTTGGGCTATATTTATGGGTTTGTCATAATTGCATGATTGCACAGTGATGATTACATGATGACTGAGAGGAAAGCTCAAAATTTGAGTGCCTTTCTGGAATGTTCTATGTTGGCAAATCAGATGGAGCTTTGATGAATAGGATATCCAACACCATTCATAATATACCATCAGCTTACCTAAAATCTCCTACAAAATGCTATGTAATTAGGACTAAGTCCTATTTTTATTCATTCTTGTTTTTATCTTTGTAATATTTTGTGATAAACTTGTAACTTTTAATCTATTGATGTTGTGTCTGTGCCCTTCAAAAATCTATCCCTACTTTTTGTATTTGATTTCTACCCTAGGATGTGGTGTCCCTTTGTTTACCTACACATATACATTGCTTGTTTAAACTAATGCCTAGAGGCTGCAAAGTCCTCTAGCATAAAATCCCCAGTATTTTATAAACATCAGGTTGCTCAAAGTGGGAAGCAGACCTCTCTTGTACCTTTACGACGCCACAGATACAAAACATTATCCGGTTCTCTTTGAAATCGTCAATCTGCACCAAAATTCAAGAAACGAATTTTAAATTGTTTACCCGTTGGTACTACACTCCGGCCAAATTACGTTCTTGCTTCCCTACCGCATCTGACCAGTGCTGGCGATGCCGAGAAAACAGGGGTACGCTGCTCCACATATTTTGGTCATGTCCTAAACTACAGACGTTTTGGACGACGGTTCGTACCGTCGCCCAGACGTTTACAGAGTACCAGATCCCATGGGACCCTTCTTTCTTTCTACTTCACGTCTCAGACATATCCCCCAGGGTATACAGAAAATCTGTCTTACGACACCTCCTGAATGCAGCCAAAGCGTGCATCCCGTTACATTGGAAAAAAAGCTCCCCACCTACTGTGTCAGGGTGGATACGTAAAGTAGAGGAAATTAACAGGATGGAGGACTTGGTCCTCACATCACAACATAAAAGGGAATTGTACAATAAAACATGGGGCATGTGGAACTTGTTCCTCCTTTCTAACGAAGGCAGAGCACTCCTTGGTCAGGATAACTAAGTTGCCCTAGGGAATCTGAGCTCCATCTCCGGCCCGTGCTACCCTTCCCCCTCTCCCCTTTTATCCCCTCTTTCTACCCCTCCCCAACCCCTTCCTTCCTATTCCCCCCTCCCTCTATTCTAATTTCTCTTTCTCTCTCTCTCCCTTTTTCACTTATCTTTCAACACGTGTAAATGGAAACGAGGTAGAAGCAAGGGCTTAGTACGTGTTATTGTAGCGATGTTGCACTCCAGACCAGAGGCCCCCCAAGTTGAGAGAGGCGCCTCGGGTTGGACATTAAAGAACTCAGAAACGGTAGTTTCTTTTGTTGCTAAATTACGATACCACGCACTGACGGATTGATTCATGTACCCCTTTATACCAATGTACATACTTATATTGCCTGGTCATTATCATATTTGATATGTTGTTTTGCCCTTGCTGGAAGTTAATAAAACTTTATATTTGAAAAAAAACATCAGGTTGCGCTAAAATGACGGCAAGTAGATACATATAGCATGCATCCAATAAATACATGTAAATCATACAGTCCAAATAAACATAAATGGTGTAGATGAAAGTAGAGATGTAAATGTATCTTCACAGATATAGATCACCATGTGATAGTTCAAATTCAGTAGTGATACCTCCACCTCACATCTAATAACTGCTTACCAGATGTAAGCGCATAAGCGTTTTGGCTGTACCCCAGCCCGGGTCCCCCCTGGGGATAAATAAGACAATCTTGGGGTCCTGATGTAGCAGAGTTGGCTTGGGTGAACCACAGAGGTAGTGGAAAGGGCTAACCGGATCCGCCTCCCGGCGTTTGTGGGATAGCAGTCCAATAAGGTTCTCTACACCCCCAGGTAAAGCTCACCACAGCACCCAAAGAAAGAGAAGGTACTGATAGTGTGATAACGTTTCAGTGGATTTAATAAAATAAAAGTATTGCACTTACATCAGATAAAAACAACAAGGGCGTCCAAGAACATTAAGCCGGCCGGCTGTAGACTTCAAACACTCAATGGCAGTGACGTCAGCGCGTCTTCCCCCATAAATACTTTTATTTTATTAAATCCACTGAAACGTTATCACACTATCAGTACCTTCTCTTTCTTTGGGTGCCGTGGTGAGCTTTACCTTGGGGTGTAGAAAACCTTATTGGACTGCTATCCCACAAACGCCGGGAGGCGGATCCGGTTAGCCCTTTCCACTACCTCTGTGGTTCACCCAAGCCAACTCTGCTACATCAGGACCCCAAGATTGTCGTATTTATCCCCAGGGGGACCCGGGCTGGGGTACAGCCAAAGAACTTATGCGTTTACATCTGGTAAACAGTTATTAGATGTGAGGTGGAGGTATCACTACTGAATTTGAACTATCACACGGTGGTCTATATCTGTGAAGATACATTTACATCTCTACTTTCATCTACACCATTTATGTTTATTTGGACTGTATGATTTACATGTATTTATGGGATGCATGCTGTATGTATCTACCTGCCGTCATTTTAGCGCAACCTGTTGTTTATAAAATAGTGTGTTTGAAGTACATGGTTAGTACTGTTTGGTTGCAGCTGTGGTTACTTAGTGCTTTTGTATAGTCTAGCGCGTTGTTATCCCCCTTTGTATTGCATAAAATCCCCAGTGCTTTCCCACACCCGGGATGTTGCAGGTAATGTGTACAGCTGCCCATATAAGTGAAATACTTTACACAGCCATACTGTGTAAACCAGAATGGCTTGTGCATTGGAATTTATCCATACATGTGCATCCAGAATATTTCCCAGAATGCTTCACTTTCATGTCTATGGAAATATGCCATACTTGCTTGCTCGGGTAAACGGTGATACACAAACCATCAAGGTTTACATGAGTATGGCTGTGTACAGCCACCTACTTGTGCAACCAGCTGTATGCACCACCTATGGTTCCCCAGCCATGGAAAAGCACTGGGGCCTTTAGACTAGAGGACTTTGCAGCCTCATGATGTCTATGTGCATAAGGTCTTATACTTAGACAGCTTATCTCATAAATTCAACCTTCTCTAAAGAAACACTTCAAGTTCAACAGAATAAAACCTTCCCCTGACCACTTCTTAATTGTGTCTCTTTTGAATGAAAATGTGTCTCATGTATAGTAATAAATCTGTGGCACTTCCCGGGATTTCAGGTGCAACAGAAAATCTGTTGCATAACTGACAGGTGGCAATAGAGAGGAAATAGGAGATTAGAGGTACAAACGTGTTAAAAAAGATGGAAAAAAAAACGGTATTTTTATGAAAAAATTGTATAGAACAAACTAAATTTCATTTAGATAAGGCTTATATCTACTTTAACATTGTATGCAAACAAGCAAAATCTTGTACAACACCATAACATTTTAAAACCTGTAGGCAAGCTATACCTGAAGCGTTACATCACACGTTTGTGCAAATAATCACTCATTTATAAAAAAAGTGAATATCCTGTCATGGTAGTTTCAGTAGCCTTTAGAATTACACATAAAAATGGTAAAATTCTGTAAGCAGCGTTTGAGATTTTCATATCTGATGTGGGAAAAAGTGAAAGGCTTCTTAACTATAAGCTTCAATACGTGCTGTTGTTCCTTTTACCCTGATCCTTACTTTATTATGGGGTAACCCAAGAGATTGCTTGCCAAATGTATAAAGATATGTGGTTAGAATTCTGAGCCAAGAAGTATATGGAATAAAATATAGCCATTTGATCTCTGCACATGTTTTCATTGGAATCTGGTCATTTTCTCTCCATTACCTAGAACATAACCTAGGGCAGAAAAGTTAGAAATGATGAACAGTAGACAAGCCTTTCTAGTAGATACTGCATATGAAAAATAAAATATATTTAGTACTTTTGCATGTCTAATAGGGACCTGGAATGCTTAGATGTGGACAGAATGAACACCTGGGGGACTTGTAGAAAACTTTCTGGTAGGTTTATCATAGTTGGGGGATAGATAAGTGTTCAGCCTTTTGTCACCACTAAATTAGAAAATACAAAGCTGGTTTATACTCATAATCTTTATTCTTCCAAGTGCTGTAAAAGTGTAATGATTTGAACACTGCTGTCAATGTTCTATGTGACCTGTTATAGTTATTATCTAATAATAGCTCAGCTGTGCCTGTAGTAGACGACATGGCCAACATCTTGGTCAAGCTATCATACTCGTTTCAGTAGAGAGGCCATACGAGCCAGGACTTCGGCCACACCATAACATTTTTGAAACTGCTCTAGAGAGACCATATCTGAATATACTACACCCACTACCAACATTTCCTGCCCCAAATCCACCCCAAAACTGTCAAATCTACTGAAATTGTCATCCTGGGCAGAGGCGTCTACTTCCTGTCATCGCGTTCTGACCATTTACCATGCTCCTATAGAGCTTGAGAGCTACATGCTGGTTTTATACGTGGAATATGTAAGTGTATTACTTTTAAATAAACTTCAATGCTAAGGATTTTACACTATTGGGGCGTTTTATCTCTACATGGATATGTGATGCTGGTCACTGCGGCTTGGGTCTATGCGGGGAAGGAAGGACAGCTTTCACCCCATCTGGGAAGATAACGGACAGAGGAGAGATTAATAGAGATAGAGCCTTTTTTGACCACCCCCACCCCCCGTAATAGGTGGTCAATACTCTTTGGTAAGGGTACATCCTATCTGTTGTGGTGGAGGTCTATTCACTGGGTGGAAGAATCGCAAGATGGTGATGACCTTCATGGACTGTGCACTATATCACTTTATTTTGGATTTATGACACTGCATTAGTGTCATCATCATGTCATTTTATATTGGACTTTATAACCATTTACCAACACTGTGAAATATTGATATCTTTCACTGTTGTTTATATATGTACATATATGTCACTTTGTTTGAGTATATGCACTAATGTCACTTGCCTACCGCCCACCGTCATATGATGGTGGAGCACTAAGCTTCTCGTTCTAGGACAACGTCATGTGACGTCGTCCCTTTAAGCCAGGATTGCGCACGATCGGGCGCGCGCATCCTGGCTCTGTCGGTGTCGGCATGTCCCCAGGACACACCACGTCACCGACAGGGGTGAACAGCCATTGGTAATGGCTGTTTACCATGTGATCGGCCGTGATGACGTCAGGGCTGACCTCAAATGGCACGTCCGTCGTTCGCATCGCGCGCGCGCGCGATCGGGAGCGTGCCGCGTGTGCGCCTCGGTGGTGGCGTGTTCCCAGGGAACACTGCCTGTTACCGACACTGGTATCAGCCGCTGGCCGGCGGCTGTTACCTTGTGATCGGCTGTGATCTACTTCACAGCCGATCACATCCAATGTAAACAGAGCGGTAACTTACTGTTACCAGCTCTTCTCTCCTCACACTGTTTCCAATGTGAGGAGAAAAGAGCTGTGATCAGGGAGTTACTAATCTGTATAGTAAAAACACACTGACACTTCACTCCTGCCCCCCAATGCACCTGTCACCCAACATTCACCCCATCTGCCCCCATAAAGTGTACCTGTCATCATAAAGTGCACCTGTCACCCATCACCCATCAGTGACCATGGTGTGTCACCCGTCAGTGACCATGGCCTGTCACCCATCAGTCACGTGGCATGTCACCCATCACCCATCAGCGACCGTGGCCTGTCACCCGTCACTGACCGTGGCCTGTCACCCGTCACCCATCAGTGACCGTGGCGTGTCACCTGTCAGTGACCTTGGCGTGTCACCCGTCAGTGACCGTGGCTTCTCACCCAGCCAGTGACCGTGTCACCCGTCACCCATCAGTGACTGTGGCGTGTCACCCGTCAGTGACCTGGCGTGTCACCTGTCACTGACCGTGGCGTGTCACACAACACTGACCGTGGCGTGTCACCCGTCACTGACCGTGGCGTGTCACGCATCACTGACCGTGGCGTGTCACCCGTCAGTGACCGTGGCCTGTCACCCAACACTGACCGTGGCCTGTCACCCATCAGTGACCACCGCCAGTCACCTGTGGCCTGTCACCCGTCACCCATCAGTGACCACCGCCAGTCACCCATCACCCATCAGTGACCGTAACCAGTAACCCATCAGTGACCACCACCAGACACCCGTCACCCATCAGTGACCACCGCCAGTCACCCATCAGTGACCACCACCAGTCACCCGCCACCCATCAGTGACCACCACCAGTCACCCATCAGTGACCACCGCCAGTCACCTGTCACACATTAGTGATCACCGCCAGACACAGGTCACCCATCAGTGACCACTGCCAGACACCCTTCACCCATCAGTGACCACCGCCAGACATGCGGCACCCATCAGTGACCACCACCAGTCACCCATCAGTGACCACCACCAGTCACCCATCAGTGACCACCGCCAGTTATCCATCACCTATCAGTGACCACCGCCAGTCACCTGTCACCCATCAGTAACCTCCACCAGTCACCCGTCACCCATCAGTGACCACCACCAGACACCCATCACCCATCAGTGACCACTACCAGACACCCGGCACCCATCAGTGACCACCACCAGTCACCCGTCATCCATCAGTGACCACCACCAGTCATCCGTCACCCATCAGCGACCACCACCAGACACCCATCAGTGACCACCGCCAGACACCCGTCACCCATCAGTGACCACCACCAGTCACCCGCCACCCATCAGTGACCACCACCAGTCACCCATCAGTGACCATCGCCAATCACCTGTCAGTGAGTAAACGTCACCTGTAAAAGTCTCACACATTTGGCATCGCCATACTCAGGAGGAGTAGGAGAATGTATTTTGGCATGTCATTTTTGCTATGTACATGCTATGTGTTGGAAATATCTTATAAATGGACAACTTTGTGTAAAAATAAAAGCGTTTTAATTTTTTTCCTACATTTTCCAAAAACTACTGGAAAAAAATGACGTGTTCAAAAGACTCATTATGCATCATAGATTATATGTTTGGGTGTTTACTTTCCAAAATGGGGTAATTTTGTGGGCAATTCCATTGTCCTGGTGCTCCAGGACCTTCAAAAGCGTAATAGGTAGGTGGTTGAGGAATGAGATGTGTAATTTGTGCTCGTAAAACGCCTGAAGGTGCTACTTCAATGTTGGGCCTCTGTATGTGGCCAGACTGTGTAAAAGTCTTACACACGTGGTATCGCCATGCTCGGGGAGAGTAGTAGAATGTATTTTGGGGTGTCATTTTTGCTATGTACATGCTATGTGTTGGAAATATCATATAAATGGACAACTTTGTGTAAAAAAAATGCGTTTTCATTTTTTTTCACATTTTCCAAAAGCTACTGTAAAAAAATGACATGTTCAAAAGACTCATTATGCCTCATAGAATATACATTGGGGTGTTTTCTTTCCAAAATGGGATCATTTTGTGGGCAATTCCATTGTCCTGGTGCTCCATGACCTTCAAAATTGTAATAGGGGGTTGAGAAATGAGATGTGTAATTTATGCTTGTAGAACACCTGAAGGTGCTAGTTCAATGTTGGGCCTCTGTATGTGGTCAGGCTATGTAAAAGTCTCACACATGTAGTATCACCATACTCAGGAGGAATAGCAGAATGTATTTTGGGGTGTCATTTTTGCTATGTACATGCTATGTGTTGGAAATATCTTATAAATGGACAACTTTGTGTAAATAAAATGTTTTTTCATTGTTTTCCCAGATTTTCCAAAAACTACTGGAAAAAAATGAACCATTCAAAAGACTCATTATGCCTCATAGATTATTCGTTGGGGTGCTGGCTTTCCAGAATGGGGTCATTTTGTGGGCAATTCCATTGTCCTGGTGCTCCAGGGCCTTCAAAATGTGATAGGTCTTCATGAGATTAGATGTGTAATTTATGTCCCTAGAATACCTGACGGCGCTCCCTGCATGTTGAGCCTCTGTATGTGGCCAGGCTGTGAAAAAGTCTCAGACATGTGGTATCGCCATACTCAGGAGGAGTAGTAGAATGTGTTTTGGGGTGTAATTTGTGCATATGCTGTGTGTGAGAAATAACCTGTTACAATGACAATTTTGTGAAAAAAAAAAAGAAAAAAATCTTAATTTTGCAAAGAATTGTGGGTAAAAATTACAACTTCAAAAAATTCACCATGCCTCTTACTAAATACCTTAAAATGTCTACTTTCCAAAAAGGGGTCATTTGCGGGGTATTTGTACTTTCCTGGCTTGTTAGAGTCTCAAGAAATTAGATAGGCCGTCAGTATATCAGGTGTGATCAATTTTCAATGATTGGCACCATAGTTTGTAGACTCTATAACTTTCATAAGGACCAAATAATATACACTTATGTGGGTTATTTTTACCAAAGATATGTAGTAGTATAAATTTTGGCCAAAATTTATGATGAAAAATCACTAATTTACTAAATTTTTTGACAGAAACAAAGAAAAAAGCATTTTTCCACACAATTTTCAGGCAATTTTTATTTATAGCACAAAAAATAAAAAACCCACTAGTGATTAAATACCACCAAAAGAAAGCTCTATTTGTGTGGAAAAAAAGGACCCAAATTTCATATGGGTACAGTGTTGCATGACTGAGTAATTGTCATTCAAAATGTGATAGCGCTGAAAGCTGAAAAATGGCCTGGACAGGAAGGGGGTTTTCGTGCCCAGTATTGATGTGGTTAAGGATGATATAGATTGTTCCAACTTGCGCAACATGTTTTTTATATATACTGCTTAATTGTGTCTGTTTAGAGTGAAAATCTCTCTCACCAACAATGAAAATCTGTTGCAGACCTGTGTAAATCTGTTGCAGGTGCCTTCCCAGAATTACAGACATGGGTCGCAAATACCCAAAAAACTGTCACACATTCTTTGAGATAGGAGAGGTAACCTGATTTGTGTCTAGAGCTGGCCAGACACTGTACGAAGTTCAGCCAGTTCCTGAGGATGCAACCAAAATTCGCCCATCCAACATCCATCAAATGAAAAATCAAAGGAGCCAGGTGGAAAACTTTCAGCTGCTGGGTCCCACTGGCTGTAAAAATACAAAAACCACATTAGGAGATTCATCCATCTGCACTGGATAACATGGATGGAGACATTGGTTAGTCCCAGTGTATGGAATGCTTAATTGTGTTCCCAATTTGCTTGATAAATACCCCCCAATATAGTATCATATTAACCTTTGTTTATCAGCTCTCATTTCAACAGTTAAAGAGGTAAAATGGCATGTACAAAAAAGAACACTCAATAGAGAGAAAAAGCAAACCACAATCAACACAGGATCATTCTGATAAGCTTTTGATTTTTTAGCTGTTTTCAGGCAAGCTATACTGACCTTTTCAATAAATATATTTCCATCAAAAAAACTAAAAAAAAGTAAAAAAACACAGTTTTAATGGTCTTGTGAAAGTGAAGGATTAAGTATTTATGTTTTACCACTGTACATAAAAAGGACAAAGCAGAAATTCAAAGACCACAGAGGCGTATGCACTTGAAATATTGGGCATGGGAATAAATATGCAATTATGATTCAAAAGCGCTTAACATAAAAGCTGTATAAAATAGCTTAGGGTAACCAAAGCAGTAGATAGCATTTATAAAACAGTTGTATTCACCCATAAATAAACAGAATCACGCAGTCCTGTTATGGAGCTGGTCGATGGTAGCTGCTCATGTAGTCTTATTAATTTCAGAAAGATCTTACATTTACTGTATGTGGAGCCACCATGCAAACCACTAGAGTACGAATATTAAGGATTTGCTATCTAACATACAAATTAGACCATGTAAAGATGAATCATTTGTCATTGCATTCATTCAAGTAGAGGCATGATAATTCTTTAATATATTGATGTGTACAGGCGGTCCCTGGGTTACAAACAAGATAGGGTCTGTAGGTTTGTTCTTAAGTTGAATTGGTATGTAAGTTGGAAGAGGTACATTTTTTAAGTGTAGCTCCAACCAAAAAACAATTTTCAAGCTTTTTGGATAGCATAGGGAAAGTTAACACCCCTGTAACATTTGCTTTTCTGTCTATGTCCAGAAGATTTCAACTTACTTTCTATCCCTGTGACAATTGGATTTTGAACATTTTAGGTTGTTGTGGAAACAAGGATTGGTGTTAAATCTTCAGTGGAGACACCTTTTTCCCTTACAGGAGTGAATTTCCCTTCCTAGGGGGAGATTTCCTCTCACTTCCTGTTGTCTCCCTCCATTTGTAAGTACAAGTCATTTGTAAGTCAGATGTTTGTAACCTGGGGACTGCCTGTAAATGATATTAAATATGTTTTTTCATATCAGAATGTAAGTAGCCCCATCAATGCCTGGTGGGGCTACTTGAGCAAATTTGAGTGGGCCAGTCTGCAGCTTGTTGGTCATACTTCTCTTTTGAGTCACAGAAGTGCACTTACTTTTGCACTCCTGTGAGTCAGAATCAACTGACAGAGGGCTAAAGCCTGCTGTCAGCTGACATCACAGAGGCTCTCCAGTCTCTGGATGTATTCTGACAATAATGTTGGGATCCACCCAGATGCCTGACTGGCAGCTAGATCAGCCTCTCAGTGTATTGCTGAGAGCCTGAGCCAGCCACTCCCACTTCCTCCACAACCCGGTGCTCCAGTGAAAGCTGGAGGGGTAGAATAGAGAGCCAGTGACTGACTGAAAATCAAGAACTGAGGAATCAGCAGTCATGTGATCTCTCTGTTCTCGGGATTAGAGCCAGCGAGGGACAGCTGCAGCATGAGATCGATGCTGAAGCCATATAAGGTGTGTATGTGTTCCGTTTTGTTTTTTAATCCCGCACTTCTCCTTTAACCACTTAAACCGGTATGTTTTAGGGCCCTTTCACGCTGACGTTCCATTCAGGTCTGCCTGTCGGTTTTTTCAGACGGACCTGAACAGAGCCTCCTTGCAGCACTATGGAGTGACGAATGTCAGCGGAGATATGTCCACTGATACCCGTTGCTCTCTGATCCGCTCTGCTTGTGTGACGGAGACAAACCCTATTTTCCATCCGTCTGTAGATCGGTTTGAATGACAAAAGACAGACAGATCTGTTGTCATCCGATTTCCCATAGGGGAGAGCAGGGCTCTGACGGATCCGTCTCTGCACAGAGAGCAGAGACAGATACGTCACCCGTCCGCTCAGCGGGGATCAGCGGAGCGATCCCCACTGAGCAAAACGGAGCCCACACACAGACACATCCGTGTGAAAGGTCCCTTACCCCCTTAATGACAGGCCATTTTTTGCGAAACGGCACTGCATTATTTTAACTGACAATTGCGCGGTCATGCAACGCTGTACCCAAATAAAAGTTTTGTCATTTTTTTCCCCACAAATAGAGCTTTCTTTTGGTGGTATTTGATCACCTCTGCATTTTTTCTTTTTTGCTCTATAAACAAAAAAACACTGACAATTTTGGAAAAAAATATATATATTTTTTACTTTCTGCTATAAAACATATCCAATAAAAAAATGAAAAAAAATCTAATTTCTTCATAAATGTAGGCCAATATGTATTCTGCTACATATTTTTGATAAAAATCCCAATAAGTGTTGTGGGAGATTAGCTTGTGGGGATCATCTCTCCTGAGGAAAATAGTCAGCGTGCAGGCAGTTTTCTTTAAAATCTGGTGGCTTGCCAGGTTTATTTTAGAAAATAGGTTTGCAGGTTAAAACAAACAAAACAGAA
The DNA here is from genome assembly GCA_018402905.1 of Glandirana rugosa. NCBI lineage: Eukaryota > Metazoa > Chordata > Amphibia > Anura > Ranidae > Glandirana > Glandirana rugosa. The sequence continues at coordinate 78,806 of BLSH010130463.1, read as the reverse complement.
AATAAATCCTTGCTATCCAGCGCTAAACTAAACAGAATAGTTTCCTCATTATACGGTATGGGGCTGGCCCCGACACCCACAAAACATAAGCCAAAATGTAAGCTTTCTCTTTTTAAAGTCCAAACAGACACAGAGCTCCCTCAGATTCTCCTCCAAGTTCCAGGTCAGAGCTCTAGTGAGATCTCTTCCTGATTATTTAAGCCACCTGCTGGTGGACTCCGGTGGACCACAAACTCCAAAATGGAACCAGCCCTGCCACTTTGGCTGGTAAAATCCAGACAAGACTCTGTTTAATCCAGCCCAAATGAACACATATGAGGCGACAGGTAGCGTTTGTCTACCACGTCACCTCGCATACTGTCACAGTGCCACATATTGATTGGTTTGCACAAAAGTTTTAGTGCCTACAAACTATGGGATATTTTTATTTTATTTTATTTTTTTAACTTTTTTTTTTCTAGTAATGATGGCAATCAGCAACCTACAGCGGGACTGCATCCAAATCGGACACCTAATTGACAGTTTTGACACTTTTTCAGGACCAATGACACAAATACAGTGATCAGTGCTAAAAAATATGCTCTGTCACCGTACTAATGACACTGACTGGGAAGGGGTTAACATCAGAGGGTGATCAAATGGTCAATTGTGTGCCTACTTTGTGCTTACTCACTGTGGGGGAGATGCTTTGACTAGAGGAAGGCAAAGCTTTGCAGAAACACAGGATCAAAGCCTCCCCCACTGATAGAATGACAATCTGCCTTGGTTACATAGGCAGACTGCTGTACTGTTTGTGTACCAAATGAACAGCGGGTCCGCCGGACCCTCTGATTGGCTCCTGCTGTGTCTAATCACAGCGGGTCGCCAGCAGGCCTGGAAGTGTCAGATCCCTTACTAGGTACGTGATCTGGCACAGAGTGGCCGCCCTGTACAGAAAATGTACATGGGGCATTCGTTAAGTGGTTAATAAGACACAGTTGAATCAAACACAATTTTATTGCAAATAAGTGCAATACAGGGGATGTTTTTCCAGTTTTGAAGCTTTGTCTCAGTTTGGAAAGTGAAACTAACAAGTGTGCAGGAGAGAGAGGCAGGGGATGCTTAGTGAAAGATCATTCCAACAAGCACCAAACTGCAGGGGGAAACAGAAAAAAATACCAATTTGAGTTGCAGAACAGGAGGAAGTTTCTTTCCAAAAAAAAGTGTGAAAAATTGGTGCGCAAATACTGTGTAACATTAAAGTTGCAACGACCGCCATTTTATTCCCTAGGGTGTCTGCTAAAACACTATATATAATGTTTGGGGGGTTCTGAGTAATTTTCTAGCAAAAAAAATGATGATTTGTACATGTACAGTATCTCACAAAAGTGAGTACACCCCTCACATTTTTGTAAATATTTTATCATATCTTTTCATGTGACAACACTGAAGAAATTACACTTTGCTACAATGTAAAGTAGTGAGTGTGCAGCTTGTATAACAGTGTAAATTTGCTGTACCTTCAAAACAACTCAACACACAGCCATTAATGTCTAAACCGCTGGCAACAAAAGTGAGTACACCCCTAAGTGAAAATGTCCAAATTGGGCCCAATTAGCCATTTCCCTCTCCAATGTCATGTTACAGGGTCTCAGGTGTGAATAGGGAGCAGGTGTGTGAAATTTGGTGTTATCGCTCTCACTCTCTGATACTGGTCACTGGAAGTTCAACATGGCACCTCATGGCAAAGAACTCCCTGAGAACCGGAAAAAAAAGCATTGTTGCTCTACACAAAAATGGTCTACAAATTGCATGCCGAATTGCCGGCAATGGAACCGTCCTAATCGGTGCAATGCTGCATTTGCAGCGCGGCACCGATTTCCAAAAGTAATTTCTGTACTACTTTTGGTAATTTCAGGTGCAATTTCCATTGACATCTGTGCAGTAAGCCGCACAGATGTCTCTGAAATCGCATCTGAAAACGGGACTGGCATGCGGGAATTAAATGGTGCAAGTTCAGCTGAATTCGCACAATTTCATTCCCGCAGTCATTGGGAACCTGGGCTTAGACAGATTTGTGAACAATATTTGAGAGAAATAGGCCTTGTGTGTACATAGAAAAAGTCGTAGATCTGTGAGTTCAGCTCATGATAGCTGTTGTTCTTATTCAGCAAATACATACCATGCTGAATATTTCAACTGTTGGGTCAAAATAAAAAAAATATTTAATCATTGAAGTGTCCATTGGGTAGCATACTTTAATATCTTCAGTCAATCAACCAATGTCATGTAAAAAAAAAAAAAAAAAAAAAAGACTGTGTATAGTCACAATTATTTTACTTATTATTACTTATTCCTAATTAGTTTTATATTCTACAAATATAACTCATCTTTAAGGCTGTAGTGACAAAAATATTATTCTCACAGGGTTTATCATGCTTCTCAGTAATTTTCCTAATTCATAGAGGTCTATAAAAAAAAAAAAAAACTCTTTGCGAATGACTCGCAAATAATCCCCAAAATGCGTCTAATATCTGTATTTCCTATGATCATCAGCGCCATCTAGTGGCCATAATGCAATATTTTTCTGATTGCAGCATTTCAGGAAAATACTGCATTATGGCCACTAAATGGAGCCGAGGATCATGAGAAATACACATATTAGACAAATTACGGCAATTATTCATGACAGCTGTGTAAACGCTATAACATCCGCACAATTATTTTTTATAAATAGTGGGTGAAGTAATCTTACCACAAACTTGCCAAAGCCCTGGGCAATTTAAATAGAGCATATGATAAATAAACCATAGATCCAGAGATAACTTTTATAAAGTTATATAAAATTTCAACCTTTTAGTAGAGTTGAGCGAACTTCTAGAAGTTCGGGTTCTGCTGGTTCGGCCGAACTTCAGGACAAAGTCCGGGTTCGGGTCCGGACAGAACCCGAACTTTGTCAGGGACCCCGAACCCCATTGAAATCAATGGGGACCCAAACTTTTAGGCACAAAAATGGCTGTAAGAAAGCCCTGGAAAGTCCTAGAGGTCTGCAAAAGGAAGGAAATGGGGTAAGGTGGGACAAGTGCCCTACAAAGAAATGGGGACAGGGAAATAACTAAAAGCATTTTTAAAAAAATAAAAACATAAAAAAATCAAAAATGGAGGTGGATGTGGACCATCTTCAAACTGGGTCTGAAAAGTATTAATTAACGGTAGAAGCCATATAACTGTTCTAAAATCATCTTCAAACTGTGTCAAAAAAGTATAAATAAGCCGGGAGAACCCATATCACTGTTCTGCAAACATCTGGAAACTGTGTGTGTCACTTTAAATAAAACTGGGACTAACTAAACTACTGTTCTGCAAACATCTGGAAAGTCTGTGTGTCGGTCTACAAACGTCTTGTCATCAAGTCAATAAGGGCCAAAGTAAATTTCACTGTGTGTCTGAAAGGTCTACAAACGTCTTGTCATCAAATCAATCAGGG
>BLSH010130463.1:41947-52308 GCA_018402905.1 Glandirana rugosa | reverse complement strand
CTCTGACGTCTGTACTATGTTCTCTACCAGTCTCTGACTCCTGTGTTATGTCCTCTACCAGTCTTTGGCTTCTGTAACATGTCCTCTACCAGTCTCTGACGTCTTTACTATGTCATGTGTGCAGTCTCTGACAGTCTCTTGTATCATGTGTGTAGTCTCTGACCATCTCCTGTATCATGTGTGCAGTCTCTGACAGTCTCTTGTATCATGTGTGCAGTCTCTGACTATCTCCTGTATCATGTCTGAAGTATATGACAGTCTCTTGTATTAGGTCTGCAGTCTCTGACCATTTCCTGTATCATTTCTGCAGTCTCTGACCATCTCCTGTACAATGTCTTCGGTTTCTGACCATCTCCTGTATTGTGTCCTCAGTCTCTGACCATCTCTTGTATCATGTCTGCAGTCTCTGGCCATCTTTTGTATCATGTGTGCAGTCTCTGACCATCTCTCTGTATCATGTGTGCAGTCTCTGACAGTCTCTTGTATCATGTGTGCAGTCTCTGACCATCACCTCTATCATGTGTGCAGTCTCTGACAGTCTCTTGTATCATGTCTGCAGTCTCTGACCATCTCCTGTATCATGTGTGCATTCTCTGACCATCTCCTGTTCAATGTCTGCAGCCTCTGACCACCTCCTGTATCATGTCTGCGGTCTCTGACAGTCTCCTGTACAATGTCTGCAGTCTCTGACCATCTCCTGTATCATGTCTGCAGTCTCTGACAGTCTCATGTATCATGTCTGCAGTCTCTGACCATGTCCTGTATCATGTGTGCAGTCTCTGACAGTCTCTTGTAACATGTGTGCAGTCTCTGACCATCTCCTGTATAATGTCCTCAGTCTCTGACCATCTTTTGTATCATGTCTGCAGTCTCTGACCATCTATTGTCTCATGTCTGCAGTCTCTGACCATCTTCTGTATAATGTGTGCAGTCTCTATCTATTGTATCATGTCTGCAGCCTCTGATTATCTCCTGCACCATACCCACAGCCTCTGACCATCTCCTGTGCCATGTCTGCAGTCTCTGACAGTCTCATGTATCATGTCTGCAGTCTCTGACCATGTCCTGTATCATGTGTGCAGTCTCTGACAGTCTCTTGTATCATGTGTGCAGTCTCTTACAGTCTCTTGTATCATGTGTGCGGTCTCTGACCATCTCCTGTATAATGTCCTCAGTCTCTGACCATCTCTTATATCATGTCTGCAGTCTCTGACCATTTCTTGTATCATGTGTGCAGTCTCTGACCATCCTCTGTATCATGTGTGCAGTCTCTGATAGTCTCTTGTATCATGTGTGCAGTCTCTGACCATCTCCTGTATCATGTGTGTAGTCTCTGATCATCTCTTGTATCGTATCTGCAGTCTCTGGGGAGGGGGGGTCTGGAGAAGAGCCGAGAGTAGGAGTGCCACCAGGATGGGGGTCATGGAAGAAGTCAGACATGTGTAATTTGGAAAGACTATAGGATAAAACCAGAGCCACCAAGCTGGAGTCAACTGACTGGGCCCGTTTCTACACTACTTTTGGTGCTGATTTGAAAGACATCTGAGCATGAACCCGCACATATGTCTATCAAATCGCCCCGAAGTCGGCTGTAATGCCGGTTTGAAACTAGCACGATTTCAAACCCGCCCTCAGTGTGAACGTGGGCTTTTCCTGGGGAGTAGGTGCATTACTTTGTCCAGGGGCCCATAATCCTATTAAGATGGCCCTGACTGTAAAGCCTCATACATGCGCGACTGTCGTACGACCGCACGTCCAACTTTTGTCCAAATCATCGGCTGTTTTGTCTGGCATACTGACGGGAATCTAGTAATCTGCCAACAAAGCCGAATGTAGTAAAGTGTTAGGAGCATATAACGAGGTAGTTCAGGTGTTGTTGGACGACCATTGTTGGCCAATAATCGGACCGTGTGTACGGGCCTTTAGTGTACTTTATTGCAGAAGAGAGCTAAGCAAGTTTGCAGCCAGGAACATTGCATGTCTCTTCTGTAATGAAAAGCCTGCCTGTTCACAATTTTTTTTTTTTTTTTACATTTAGTTTCACTATGAACATGAATGGCTACCAGAGGTGATCATTCCTGCTTAGGTACCCAATTACAAACACAGAATGTGATCTGATTGTGCTGTGTCTATGGTCAGCTTTAGCATGGATAAGCAGCACAGTGTGAGCCGTTAATTCTACACTAGCTTATGCTCAAAAATGTTTGCTTGCACCAGCAGAGTAGATGAATTTCTGTCACACATTGTAGAATGACTCCCATTTCAACAGGTTATAGCACAAGAAATCTGTAAACAAAAAGTTAAAGCGCTCAACCTCAATTAGTGATAATGATATTGAAACAAAGAGCGTGATGTCGATATAAACTCCTGTAATAAATGGTGATGTGAATCCCTTCATAAAAATCCAAAAACGTTCAAAAAAAGTCCAAAAAAAGGCAAAAACATTCATTCCCAATATAGTGAAATTTTAACTGTCAATTTCAATTTAGAAATATAAGTTCATCGAGATACACAGATAAGGTCTTTACGGATTTAGATCAATTAAAATCCTAGAAATTATGGAGCCAAAAAACAGGAACAACTGGAAAGACTTGAAAAAATCCAAAACCAAATGAATGGGAGGCTTACCAGACCAAGGATGTATTAGCGTTCATACATATCCAGACAATCCCAGGGATTCCACTTCTGGAGTGCACGTCACACAATCCTGTAACGACCCAGTTTGGTCTTACTTGAAAGACTGGCCGTCCCTCTTTAGTTGTTCCTCTTTAAGGAATAGTATCTTTATCTGTAGGGGGAGGGCATCCGTCATCAGAGGTCCCTTCCTCGCAGTTACAGTAACGGAGGACGTATACCTTTTGTGGGCTGTCCCAGCCAAGTTGGTAGTGGGGTAGAATAAAAACTTCGTAGACTCTCCCTCGCTGTGCTAGTTCTCTCTCTTCCTGTCTCGGCCTCAGAAAGACATCATGTCAGAGGCGGGGACTAGAAATGTTCTGTCGGGAGGAGTGGAAGTGCAATAGATGTTTACTAGTGTCGAGTGCTGGAACGCTCCCCGCTGCAGCTCTGCAGGGGCAGTAGAGCACTGTGCAGGGTCTCTTCTCCTGGACATTGGCGGTGATCTGTGCTCCGCTGTGCATCCTCAACCGCCATCAGGCAGACTTTAGCCAGAGCCAGCACTGCCTGCACTCTGTCATCCCCCTTGTCCTAGCTCTGGTGCCACCCCTTTGGTGGGTGCCACCTGGGTGCGCCCCCCCCCCCGCACCCCTATAGTGATGCCATTGCTATGACCACTCGGATACACAAAGAGAGCCTCAGTCTTTCGGAATGGCTCTGTCCTTTCCAAATACGTTTGCAGAATAGACTTTATATACAACTTGTGCAATTCTGACTCCAAATCCTGCGCTAAAGGTAAAAAAGCTGGAAGGACTGACTGCCAGGTAAAGTGGAACTCCAAGGAGACTTTACTTAGGAAATTCGGAGAAGGTTGTAACACAACACCATTCAGGAAAAATGTGCAGCATGGCTCCTTGCAGCAGAAAGGCGGGTCTGTCTGTCTGAGCAGAAAGTCTGTGTGAGACCTGCCTAGCTGACACCACAGCTGTAAGAAATACAATCTTCAAGGTAAGATAATACAATGGCAAGTCCCAAATATTGCATGAATTGGAGGCCGAATCTTAATTGCTGCCCTGAGAAATTTGGTTAATCAGCGGCTCCTTGGCCAAAGAAGTATCAGTCAGTGCTGCTTGTGCCAAAGCCTGAACTTTAAGGGTGTTGTGACTTTGTCCTACATCCAGCCTGGACTGCAGAAACCCCAGTACATTAGCCACTGAGGGGGCCCAAAAGGAAAATCCATGCTGACCAGAAAAGGCTTCAAATTTCTGCCACACCAAGTGATAGGTGGTCTTGGTAGACAGCTTCCTTGCCAAAAGTAGGGTTAACATCACTGGTTCAGAAAGATTAAGGCTACTTAGCATGTCCCTTTCAAAAGCCACGCAGTCAAGGCCAGACGCATTGGATCAGGGTTAAATTGGCCATTCTAAAGCAGGTCCCGGGCTTGAGGTAATCTGATTTGTGGGCATGTCGCCAGGTGACAAAGGAGGAAGAACCATGGCCTCCTCAGCCAGAATGGAGCAATCACTATTGCCAAGACTTCCTCCTCCTTGATCTTCAATAACGATCTTAGAATTAGGGCAGACGGAGGGAATATGTATACGTGACTAAAATTCCACTTCTGGGAGAGGGCATCATGGGCTAGAGCTTGTGGGAAAAGAACTGAGAAACCTGACAGTTGTCTGGAGTTGCCATAATTTCCCACCCGAGCATCTCCCACCATGTGAAAATCTCCTCCAGATATTTTTGGTTCAGCATCCACTCCGTGTGGCTGGAGAACTTGGGATTTAATCAGTACACCAAGGTGTTCTGAGAACCTGGGAGATATGCTGCAGACAGATCTAGCAAGTGACCCTCTGCAAAATTTTAAGATCTCCGATGCTACCTGGAAAAGGTGCAGACTCCTTGTTCCTCCCTGCTTCATTACATAAGAAACCGCAGTCCTGTTGCCCATTAGACGTTTGACTGTCCTGCCTTGAATGACGGGAAGGAATTTCCTCTAGTGGACTATGATCAAAAGTGAGGCCATTATCTCCAAAGGTTCTGATGAAATCCGGTTTATCTCGACTTTGGGAAGAAATACTCTGTACTGGAGCATATCGAAAGGCATCCCCAAATAAAATAGGGTTTGGCAAGCAGTGAGTTGGCTTTTCTCTGTATTTACCATCCATCCAAATTCCCTTAAGATTTTCAGGACTTGGCCCCAGTGTCGCACCAAAAGATCCCTGGACTGAGCAAGAAACTGGACATTGTCTAAGTAAAGAAATATCCATATACCTTTCTGCTGAAGGTTAGCAATCAGATTTAGAAAGGAGTTTAGATTCTTTAGATCTAAGACTGGCTGCCACTTGCATCTTCTGGACGAGAAACAGAGGGGAGTATACCCTTTGCCCCTGTTTTAACTCTGGCACCAGTACAATAGCCTTGGCAATGCTTGTTTCTCTGCTGAAGCAGAAACCTTTGTTGAGACAAAGAATCTTCTTGGAGAAGAATCCTGAAACTGAAGATGATGGCCATTGCGAACCACCTCCAAGACCCAGGAATCTGCTATTATTTTCACCCAGATATCGCAGAAGATAGCTAACCTTGCCTCCAACTGCGATCCCTGGGCGAGCAGACCTTCAGAAGAATTTGGATTTTGATTGATCTGCAAAGGAGCCACAAGAACACCATGAGAAGCGGGAGAACTCCCTAACAGAGAAATAGGATTGGACATCCTTGAATTGTTTGGGTCTTCTCTTAGCCAGGACTGAGGGTGATGCTTCTGATCCTAGGGAAGAAGGCCAGATTTCCCTCCAGTCATCCAACGAATTGCTTAAGAGCGTGCCCCCGAGAAATGGATGAAATATAAGGCCTGCTTTAAGGGCCGAGTGTTTAAGCCAAAGAGCCCATCAGCCGTAACTGAGTGAGCCAAAATGCGGGAAGTAAACCTAATCAAATCTACCACCACTTCTGCAGTGAACTCAGGGAGACAACTTTAGGCCCTGAAGACATGAAGATAATAATTCCTCTTCTAAATGGGAACCCAAGGCCGAGTCCAAAGTTGAAGACCAGACTCTGATAGTTCTTGCAATAGAGGTTAGGGCCACTGCTGGCCTACAGGCAGCCCCCGCCGTGGTGAAGACTTTTTGCAGTTCCGGTTCAGCCTGTCTCTCCATAGAATCTTTAAAGGATACCGTTTCTTCCAACGGCAAAGTGATATTTCTGGCAAGGCACTGTAATGATGCATCTAGCTTTGGAGGGGCATCCCAAGGTTCCACATCTGATTGGTGGAATGGATATAGCTTGTTAACTCTATTCCGCACCGCAGCCTTCTTGTCTGGTTTGGCCCACTTGTCCTCCATTAACTCTTTTATTTCCTGACATGAAAGGAAATTTATGAAGCTCCCTCTTCAGATTCAGATAATACTTCTTAAGTTCCTACGTACTTGATGAATCTTCTTCCCATTCAATGGCCTGTTTGAACACAGATAGGAAGGAGGGCACTAGAGAAAAGTCAAAAGAATAAGGCTCCATGTCATCCCGGCCTAAGTCTGACTCCATCTCCGAGTCTGAACTAATAAGTGCAGGCTCTGGTGAACCATCTTCCCACCTCTTTAGGCAAGTTAGTCCACTTCCACTAGAGGGGCCCGGTAATAGAACCTTTACTTCTTCTACCGGTTTCTAAATATACAACCTGATATCTTCATTAACAGTTTGGCTGCTCCGAGAAGCTGCCCTGAAGCATAACTCACAAAGGCGTTTTGATGGTAACAGCACCGTGCTGCAAGCCCAGCATGTACTAGCGGCTATGTCTGCAGGAAGAGTCGGTTCCTGGCTAGTAAGTTACCAATGGTGATGCCTAGAAGACGGGCCTGCAGAGGCTGAAGATGGGCTATGCTGAACATGGTCCTGCTTTGACTGCTTTTGAGTGAGGAGCCCGAGGAGAAGGAGAACAGTGGTTGCTTGAAGAGGAAATTGCTCTCTTGCAGCTTCTGAGTGAGGACCTCACCCCCTGTAATAAGGAGGAACCTTTAGTAATCAAGCGGTGCAGACCCACCAGAAGTCCTCTACCTTTCAGCAGTTTTCAGTGCCTCCTGTACAGGAATCAGCGAGCTCATCCTGGGCTGAAAAGAAAGCGCAGCAAACAGAAAAAACACGTACGTATAAATCCTAATATCCCAGAAAATAGGAGGGAGGCAGATATAAGAATCGACTCATCAATCTAGGCAAAAACAGAACTAGAGAGAGTGGGGACCAGACATTCTAGGAGACCACTAGCAGACAGCTGCAGGGAAATGGAGAGCATGAGAAAATAAAAAATTCTGGGCAGAGAAAGCAAGGATCAGCACGTGAAGGACCTCTTCCCCTAGCAGCTTACCAGTCGGGAAGTCTGTGTATGGAAACCGGCAGCCGCAGCATCCCCGAGCAGCCTCAGAGCTTTAAAAAGGCCACACCTCCCCTCTCGACCAATCAGAGCCGGTGGCCCCTGCACCAATCCGTGGCCGCAGCTGACAGCCAATACAAACAGGCCTAATGATGTTATCAACCCACGCTGTCACTGCTGGAACGCAGGGGGGAACAGGGAGCCCAGGGAGACCACAGGGCCAGAGTATGTGGCCGGATGTGACAACATAGATATATGCGTAGCCAGCCAGAGCCGCCAGCAAGACAGAGACCTGTCAGAATAATAACATTTAGCGTGACAAGGACAGGGAAACAAAGAAACAGAGAGCTAGGGAAACCCAGGATGGCTGCCAATATTACGGCTTATAGCATTTATGCCTGTGACCTACTTCGGCACCAAGAGCGCCCACTATCAGTGGGATGTACCCCCAACAAGGGACCCTCTACCACAGGTACTAATGGCAGGACAACTTGATAAATCAGGAATGTCCAAGGCAAGTACAGAATAAGAATGTCTGCAACAGGTACTGCCTGTCTTTTATTTGGTCTATTCAGGGATGTCCTGGGGGGGTCAAGGAGTGGAGTTGACCCAAGGTCATGCTCGCATGAAGCTGAGCCAGGAAAAATATATGTATCGCTCATAAGATACAAACTAACAGTAATCAAATTCTATTTCTATTTAAAGTTCCAAAAAAAAAAGTCTGATTGGCTGTTTTATGTAACACAAGAAATACATTTTCAAATTTGTTATAACCTGGGCATAATATGAACATCTGCTCTACACCTCTTATGTTGCTTTCCTACTAACCCAAGTATTTTCTCCCGATGCTACAGAACCTTGTAGCCACTCATGCAGTGTGCTCGTAAGTAGAGCACTTTAGACACCCACTCTAATGCATCAGTGGAAGGAGAGCCAACGTAAGCCACTTCTCAGTAATGCCAAAGCCAAAGCTTCCCAGCTATTACAAATGTATCATAACATGTTATTTGTCAGTATTGCCTTCCCCAGAACATGGCATACTAATTCCGGAGCTGTGCCAGGAAACCAAACAATGCCAGAACATGCCACCTGCCATAGCCACATCATGAAAATATTCAGCAGGGTTAAATTTAAAATAAATAACTTTTCTCCAGATTATCTCCTTTTCAAACCATCACAGAAACGTACAGAATAAGACCGAAAACATGCATTCTTATTTAGCACTACCTATTTGTATAAATCTAACAGGGCAACCCTTCTGTAAGTGTCTGCGAGGCACTCACACTGCAGTTCAGGGTCGTCCTATTTGCCTCTGACCCTGGTTCACACTGACACGATTTGGTATGCGATTTGACATGTCAAATCAATTTCATGCCAAATCGGCAGCAATATCCAGCAATGGCACCGTCCTAATTGGTGTGACGCCGAACTTGCGGCGCTGCACCATTTTCAAAAAGTACTCATTTTTGAGATTTACAGGTGCGATTTCCATAGGCATCTGTGCAGAAACCCGCACAGATGCCTGTGAAATCGCAGCTGAAATCAGGACTGACATGCGGCAATGAAATGGTGCGAGTTCAGCTGAACTTGCACCATTTCATTCCCGCACTTAGTGGGAACCTGGGCTGAAGCAAAGAAGACAATCACTATTTGTAAACTAGCATAGCAAGTTTAGATGTTAACCAGAGTTTGCAAATATAATTGATCTCTCCTAATAAATATCGTTTCCTCACTTTTAGATCCAACAGTGCTGAAAGGGATAATTTTGCATTGCAAGGCATCTATGAAAAAAACAAATGTGTATACAGAGTTTGTTTCAGTTGAACTCTAGACAAGCAGATAAATACAACTGGAATGTATGAATCACATATATACAGTGGTCAGCATAAATAAGTACACCCCAACAGATTTGTCAGAAAACCTTTACTTTCCTTTCAGAATCAACATTTTCTATACAACAAAATACTTCCACAAATGTGGCCCATTGATTGCAACCAAGCATTGTTAATTTGCACACACAAAAAAATGATTTTTCAAAACAAATTCATTCAAGACCATGTTGCAAAAATGAATACACCCCAATGAAAGTCTTAGGAGCAAAGCTAAATTTTAGACAACAAAATCCTAATTAACAAGAATTGAACTACAGGTGAGTCTAATTATTCATTAAACAGATGTCCAGCGGACAGCTGATTATAAAAGGGTGTTCCTTAACAAAGAAAAACCCACCCATTTCATGCTGTCAGCAATGGCACGACATGGAAGAGAAATGTCACAAGACCTGAGAAAGAAAATAATTTCTTTACACAAAAAAGGTGAAGATTACCTACAAGAAGATCAGCAATGGTTTACTTATCGGTTAGAATACTGTAGAAAAAGTGATACAAAAATTTAACAGGTGTAACTGTAACCATCTCACAGAGATGTCTAGGCCATCCATGGAAGTTAACACTTCTACTGGAGCATCTTCTGAGGGTTGAAGAAATAGAAAGGCAACGGGAATGATCAGGGCTGGACTGGGACAAAAATGTGGCCCTGGACTTCATCCAGACCGGCCCACTTTAATTGATTAAAATGCTGCCCCCCACCCCAAAAAAAAAAAAAATCACGCCCACGAAAAGGCCCCCTAATCCATTATTGTATATCATGAGATGTTGAGAGAGAGAGAGGTGGAAGTGAGAGAGAGGGGGTGAATATTAGGCTCCTTCCACAGTGAGCGGATTCTGCTCAGCGGGGTCCGCCAGCTCAACGAGAGATCTCTCCGATGATCTCTGCTGAGTTGGCGGATGACAGCTCCGTCTCTGCACAATGTGCAGGGATTGATCTGTCAGCTCCCTGCTGTCTTCTATGGGCAATTCAGATGAAAACGGATCCGCCTGTCCGTTTTCATCTGATCTCATCCAATCTGATCCACTAGATGGATGGTGAACGTATCACCCATACGTCTATTTTAGCGGATCTTGGCGGATCGGATGGAAGACTGGTGTCAGCGGACACATCTCTGCTGACATCTGCTTGCCCATAGAGGTCTATGGGTGGCCCGCTTGAATCCGCCTGAAAAACTGACAGGCGGATCCAAACGGTGAGTGTAAGAGAGAGAGGGTGAGTGTAAGAGAGAAGGGGTGAGTATAAGAGAGAGGGGGTAAGAGAGAGGGGGTGAGTGTAAGAGAGAGGGGGTGAGTGTAAGAGAGAGAGGGATGAGTGTAAGAGAGAGGGGTGAGTATAAGAGAGAGGGTGTGAGTATAAGAGAGAGGGTGTGAGTATAAGAGAGAGGGTGTGAGTGTAAGAGAGAGGGCAGAGAGAATGTGAGTGGGGAGAGATAATGTGAGTGGGGAGAGAGAATGTGAGTGGGGAGAGAGAATGTGAGTGTGGGAGAGAGAATGTG
>BLSH010130463.1:16797-27391 GCA_018402905.1 Glandirana rugosa | reverse complement strand
GTTTTATAGTGAAATTCCACTTTATGATTAAAAAGACTTACTTTAATTATAAATCGATGGTTTTTGAAGATAATAAATTTCACATAGATACCAGTTTTACATTTTAGGATTTAATTAAAGGTGTAACATAAAGTTAATAAAGATGTGTATGTAGATAATTAGACTTAAAAGAACTGCAAACATTTGAATGTAACACTGCTAGGGGTGTTTACATAAAGAAACTTAAGACACTGTACATAAGTGATACGGGATACTGATACGAGATGACGTCGGAAAGAGTTGGGAAAGTTGTGTCTCCTTGGGAACTTTATTAAGAGGTCAGAGCCCCTTGGGGACGATTTTTAATTTTTAGATGTTGAGTACTATGTAATCACACTACAAGTTACCCTTCATCACACTAATGTATCATGAGTTGTAGATTTTTAATTTTTAGCAGGGGTTCCCCGAGACTGGAGAATTATTTCAAGGGTTCCTCTGTGTTGAAAGGGTTGAGAAAGGCTGCAGTAGAGCATAGTCATAGGGCATAGTGAATACATGTCACAGAATTCAAAGAAATACATTTGTGGGGATCGTCACAATGTAAGTTTACAAACGTCAAGAAAATTCAGATTAATAGATGTATGTGTAGAAATAATTGAAATACAATGTGGAAATTAATTTAGGATTTTACATTTTGACCATAGATACACTTTAAATAATAGAAGTTTTTGGTAGCTAAATATTAATTTCATTCAGAAAAATTAGTATTTCACCTTAAAGTGATATTTTGTAAACTGAACATTTTAATGCAATAAATAAAGGTATAAAATGATGAAGGCATATATAGCTTTGTGAATTGATCATGCACAATGATAAACAGCAGTAACAGACAATCCTTCTCTAGTGTCTGGTTTAGAACTTAAGCCCTACAGTTGTGAGCCATACAACATAGGGAATCCTATTATGACCGCTCCAAAGAAGATGTTTTGATCAAAATCTATCTAGATTTGTAGCTTCTTGACACATAACTCTTACATTTGACAAATGTACTCTGCTTTTTGTGTGGGAAGTCTGACATCACTTGGAAGGATCTGAGCGTTCCACCACTCAACACCACCAGAGTACTGCAGCTGAAAGACACAAAGCAGCATTTTAACAGAATGGGTGATCAGCCAAGTGGTCAGACAGAGTAACTGTAACTTGCAGTTTTATAAACAGATGCAAAGTTAGAAGCAATAATGCAAAAAATAATAATGGCAAAAACATACATATACTGTATAATAATAAAAACACAAAAAATGAAATCTGTACAGCATTGCATTTGTGGCTCAATCAGGGTGACATGCAGCTGCAATGCATGGTCTTTCTAAGTGTCTATAACAACAGAGAGGCAACTACTTCAGTAAACCAGTACAGAATACAACTCCTTGTGTTTATCTATAAAGAAAGCCTCCATCACAGTGAAGTCCAGTGTAGTTCTAGTAAAACAGTTGAACAGCTGGAAGGATCCAAGGCCCAAGGACGAAATGTCACCCCACTGGAACTGGCTTCAGATCACTTGTCCAGCAACTCTCTCATTAAAGTGGTTGTAAACCTCAGATATGAAATATGAACAAAGCATATCCCTCTATAGTGTGTACTTACGTGTATAATTTCTGTCTGCTGGTGACAGGGGAGGGACCTTCAGCAAATATACATCCTCAGCACTGTTCCTGTGTGCTGTGTGGAGGAGGGTATGTATCTTCCCTCCAATCAGCTCTCAGAGCTCTCCTCACTAAGCTCTGCAGAGTGTAATTTCAGCTCTCTGCTACTTTTTTTTAACTCTCAGAAAAGTTTTATAAATTCTGCACTTTGAACTGATGTAGAGAAGAGATTGTAGTAGAGAGATAGGTACAACGTATGTAAGAGGATTTATTAATCTATGTGTATCACCTGAGGCCAATCACTTCACTGGGTATATGTGTAGGGTTGACAACCACTTTAAGTGTGGCCTTTCTGAATTCCTTAGGGAGGGAAGCAGACAAATTTATATTCCCTGGATATGCCCAGGAACCTGAAGAGTTGGTGGAAATGGAGTTAAACGGGCCTATGCCTGTGTCTGAGTATAATAAGTAAATAAAAACAAATC
The DNA here is from genome assembly GCA_018402905.1 of Glandirana rugosa. Lineage (NCBI taxonomy): Eukaryota > Metazoa > Chordata > Amphibia > Anura > Ranidae > Glandirana > Glandirana rugosa. The sequence goes on along the minus strand of BLSH010130463.1, from coordinate 25,284 downwards.
AAAACTGCAGCCAATAAAATCAAAAAGAACCAAAAATAAAACAGATATTTAAAGGTCCAAAAGTCCAATAGGATGACCCAAAGAGACCAAATAACAACAGCACAGATCCTCCAGGTGTGGAAAAGGAGATCCAGAGACACAAAGGAAATTGTGACAATCCCTCTACCTTCTGAGATGCTTGCTTGCTAATACAAACCAATATCACTTGCCCCCACCTATAACTGGCCTTTACAACAAGGAGCACTGGAAGGGCAGACATATCAAGCAAAACCAAAGAATTTCCAAGCTAAACTTTCCGACCAGCTTGCGACCAACCAAATTAACCTAGCTAACAGTATGCGTTAAAAACAGGGGTTTGGTTACACATATTTGCAAATGCATGCGTAAGCTGCAGGCCAGCGGCAAGGCACCCTGTGTACTGCAGAACCTATCTCTGTATAAGAGTCTTCACAATGGAAGCACATGCATTTAATGGATAGATGTAGGGCAGGTGACTGGAGGAGCCCAACCCTCCTTAAACGTACAAAAAACACACTGGACACCCAGCACATTGCACAATGGCGGCTAAAGTGTCAGTGTGTTGCCTCACCAATATATCAACAATACAAACAAATGTCACTTGCCCCCACCTATAAGTGGCCTTTACAGCAAGGAGCACTGGAAAGACAGACGCATGTCAAACAAAACCAAATAATTTCCAAGCTCAACTTACCGACCAGCTTGCGCCCAACCAAATTAACCTGGCTAACAGTATGCGTTAAAAACAGGGGTTTGGTTACACACATTTGCAAATGCATGCGTAAGCTGCAAGCCAGCGGCAAGGCACTCACCTTAGCAAATGGACCCCTGAACTAAAAGAAAGTCACCAGTGCCCTTTAGGAATAAAGTATAGCACGGTCCACTGTAACATCTTCATCGGACAGGGGGGCAGCGGGTGACATCATCTCAATGTAGCTCCTCCCCCCGAGTGGAGCATCTGTGCTGTTGTTATTTGGTCTCTTTGGTTCATCCTATTGGACTTTTGGACTTTTTAATATCTGTTTTACTCTTGTTTCTTTTTGATTTTATTGGCTCTTTGTACTGCACTTTTGATTTTGTTTTGATTATCTTTCTAGGTGGTATGAATTCACTTTCAGTGGTCAGCTGGCAAACAATTGTTCTCTTATTCTATGTGCTCTGATTGCATTTTACACTATAATGAGAAAATAGGCATTCCACTACAGAATCAACAGTTCACCATAAAGACAGATTCTCATTTAGTCTAGGTTCACACCTATGCATTTGTTACCACGTTTTGCAGTTTGCAGAAATGCACTTCAGTCCATTTAACATGGTTTCTTACTGATGTAGTTCACATCTGTGCGTTTTGTGGCGTTGCATTTTTTGGAAAGGGTCAGGGACTTTTTTCCTCATTGCAGTTTGCATGCAATAGACTTCAATGGAGCTGCACCAGAAACGCAAGTGCGTTTTTAAATCTGCCAAGCAACAAATCCCCCCCCCCCCCCCCGAAAAAAACATGCAAAACGCAAATCGTGGCAAAATCATGGGAAAAAACATGGAAAAATGAGGGGCAAAAACGCAGAAATCTAAGCCACATAGGTGTGAACGTAGGGTTAGCCAGAATAATCAATCCTCTGCATTTTGCTGTTTCTAATTTTTTTACAGCACATGTGCTCTCTTCTCTTATGGCCAATACCCAATTTTACTGCGATTTTTTTTTTTTTGCCGCAATTTTGCAGCGATTTTACCGCAATTTGGGATCAGTACGACTTTGGTGCTACTTTGGCTCAATGAAAACATATTACAAAGTCGTACAGAAGTAATACAGAAATTGCATCTATATTATTCAGGTGCGATTTGCATGAGACTTTGAAGGTTTAACATTAATGTCTATGGACCTCAAGTTGCATCAGAGTTGGACCAAAGTAATGCAGGGGCTACTTTGAAGTCGGCACAACTTGAAAGTCATACAGATATGAATGGGTACTCATTGGAAAAAATGGAGAACGACTTGTCATGCAGTCCCAAATCGCAGGACAACTCGCACAAGTGTGAAATGGGTCTTAAAGAAACTGCAGGTCACACCCACTGCTCTACAGGGACTGATAAGAGGACCTTTCCAGCATTGTATACGGCATTTTTAGAGTGGTTGTTGACAGCCATCGTATACAGTTTTTGTTGTCTAGCTGACAATTTGCCCCATCTGTGACATTCCTGGTTCTGTAGGTCTGTATATCTGTTTTGGACCCAACATTGTTCTTGTTTGACCATCGCCCTTAAAGAGTTTTATCTCTGGTTCATTTTCTGTCACAGCTTTGCTGTTTGTTCTAATTGATCTATCTGACACACTGCGCGCCATCAGACAGATGAATTAGTTTTCTAGTCAGTCTTCCTATATTACTCTATTGGTGGATTATCTGTTTGTACTGCACTGCAGTTGCCTTCTGTCCCTTGTGTCTGCCTTGTCTCTACTTGATATTCTGGTTGACCTTTGCTGACTCTCTTCTATGGTGCTCAGTCATTGACTACCTACCCCTTCATCATTCTCTCCATGCAGTAAACAAGTAGTTCCTAGTCCCAAATCCTCACTCAAGGCTTCTGAACCTCATACCAAGGCAATCATTATTCCACATTAAGGCCTCATGCACAAGGTCGTTTTTTTAACGCCACGTTTTTGGGCGTTTTTTTACAGCTCTCCATGTTATTCAATGGCCCTCTAAAAACGCTGATGTTTTTGAGTAGTAGAGGGCGTCGGCATTAGTGAGCTGTAAATAGAATGCGGGACCAGTGCGTTTCCGAGGCTGTAGCGTTTTGGCGTTTTTGACGCTAAACCAGCAAAACGCTCACCAACGCCGCACCGGCATTAACCGGCGTTTTTGACACCGGCGTTTTCAGGTTAAAAATAGCAGAGGAATTGTTTTTTTTAAAAAAGCACCTATTGACGCCGACGCTCACTAATGCTCATTAACGCTCATTAGCGATCACTAACGTCGATGCAAAACGCCAAAAAAACGCAGATTTTGCCCTGACGTTTTGATTATTTTTTCCATACGCCCATGTGTATGAGGCCTAAAAGAAGACTAAGCCTAGGTCTCTAGTATCAGTAATGTTTTAAGCAGCCTGTCTACAACGTCTCTACAGTCCAATGTTTTGGATCCTCTTGGATTAATGCTTTAAAACCTAAGGCTCCATGCGCACTGGACGCTCTCTGGGCGCGGGAGACGCTGCTTAGAAAACCTTCTTTTGCAGCGTTTTGTTAGCAGCGTTTATCGGCGTTAATCGGCGTCTGCATTTTCGAGCTTTTATTTTTTTCTTCATTGGCTTCCATTGACTACAAAAAACGCCAGACGCTAATAAACGGCCTTTTACCGGCGTTTATGAGCGTTAATCTGCGTTTATCACATTTTTTGTGTTCAGAAGAACGACTTTTGAACGCCAATTCAGGGCGTTCAGATAACAGCCCAAAAACACCACTGCTGTTAAACTACAATTAACGTCCATGTGTGCATGTACACATAGGATAACATAAAGGGGCGTTTTTGGGCTGTTAAAAAAAAATGCCCAAACAACCAAAAACGGTCGTTTATCAGCTACAGTGTGCATGAGCCCTAAAGCTGTATGGAAAGAAGTCCATCGCCTCACTTCAGTAGTGTAGAAGCATTTGGGCCAGGGAAAAATCTATTGAGTAGGTGGTAATTTGAATGATTACCACCTACCCGATAGATTGTTCCCCAGTCCAAATGCTTCTACACTACTCCTCCATCCCCAAAAAGGACTATCACCATTCCTTAAACTTATCCCTATCATATGCAGCTAAGACGTGTATACCTACCCAGTGGAAATCAGCCAATCCCCCAAATACAGCAGACTGGATCAGACGCATAAACAAAGTTGCAGATATGGAAGAACTTGTACATCCAGCCAAAGACACGCCTGTAATGATATCACGTGCTGGGCACACGAAAAGCTGTCACCCATCTTGTTCAGAAATCAGCCATGACAGTCTAGAGCAGTACTTCTCAACCCGAGGTACGCATACCCCTGGGGGTATGTGCACCAATGGCAGGGGGTACGCACAGGGCTCTGTCTCCTGAGTCCCGCCTCCCACACAAATACCGTCCCCGGCGGCTTGCTGTAGCCACGCTGTGCTAACAACAGGTAAGCGGTCCGTCCTGTGTGTGAGGGGTGTCAGGCCAGCGGAAGCTGCCTGTTAATACTGGAGCCCATAATCATGGTGCGCTGCCCAGAAAAAGTTTCCACGGGCAGGTATGACTGGCCAGGGGTGGCTCAATTTTCTCCCATCTGCCAGCTCCTTCCCTTCTCCAGTGTGCCTAAGTCCTGCCCGCCATGTGTGAAGAAGAAGAAGCCTGCCAGTGGCTCCCTGTTCTCCACTAAACTCTGCAATCCACATAGCCAGGGACTGCAGACAGGTGAGTCCTGCATGCCTGCTCAGGAAATACACATGCAAGCATGCCCAGCCATCAGTGCCACCTATCAGTGCCCCATATCAGTGCAGTCTCAGTGCCACCTATCTACCAGTGCAGCCCCATCAGTGCCCCTTATCAGTGCAGCCTCAGTGCCCCATATCAGTGCCTCTCATCAGTGCCGCCTCATCAGTGCAGCCCCATCAGTGCCCCCTATCAGTGCCTCTCATCAGTGCCGCCTCATCAGTGCAGCCACATCAGTGCCACCTATCTATCAGAGCAGTCTCATCGGTGCCCCCATCAGCCCCGCCTATCAGTGCAGCCTCATCAGTTCCTCCTATCAGTGCAGCCTCATCAGTATTGCATATTAGTGCCCATCAGTGCCTCCTATCAGCGCAGCCTCATCAGTGCCCCCCTATCAGTGCAGCCTCATCAGTGCCGCCTATCAGTGCCCATCAGTACCTCCTATTAGTGCCCCCTATTAGTGCAGCCTCATCAGTGCCCATCAGTGCCACCTATAAGTGTCTGCTATCAGTACCGCCTATAAATGCAGCCTCATCAGTGCCCATCAGTACCACCTATAAGTGTCTCCTATCAGTACCGCCTATAAATGCAGCCTCATCAGTGCCACCTCATCAGTGCAGCCTCATTAGTGCCACCTTTCTGTGCCCATCCGTGCCTCCTATCAGTGCCGTCTATTAGTGCAGCCTCATCAGTGCCCCCTATGAGTGCAGCCTCATCAGTGCCGCCTATCAGTGCCCATCAGTGCCTCCTATGAGTGCAGCCTCATCAGTGCCCCTATCAGTGCAGCCTCATTAATGCTGCCTATCAGTGCAGCCTCATCAGCACCCCCTATCAGTGCCTCCTATCAGTGCAGCCTCATCAGTGCCCCCTATCTGTGCAGCCTCATCAGTGACCATCAGTGCCCCCTCATCAGTGCCGCCCACCAATGCCCATCAGTGCCGCCTGTCAGTGCCCATCAGTGCCTCCTATCAGTGCCACCTATCAGAGCAGCCTCATCAGTGTCCTCTATCTGCGCAGCCTCATCAGTGCCATGTATCAGTGCCCATCAGTACCTCCTATCAGTGCTGCCTCATCAGTGCCCCCTATCAGTGCCCATGAGTGCCACCTATCAGTGCAGCCTCATCAGTGCCCCCTTTTAGTGCCCATTGGGGCTGACTATCAGTGCAGCCTCATCAGTGCCCCCTATCAGTGCCCATGAGTGCCTCCTATCAGTGCCACCTATCAGTGCAGCTTCATCAGTGCCACCTATCAGTGCCCCCATCAGTGCAGCCTCATCAGTGCCCATCGGTGCAACCTCATCAGTGCCACCTATCAGTGCCCCTTTCAGTGCAGCCTCATCAGTGCCTCCTATCAGTGCCGCCTATCAGTGCAGCCTATCAGTGCCTCCTATCATCCCAAACACATACTGACATTACCCACAGACAGAAACCATGACACCCAAACAATAGAAATTAGTTTCTCGAGAAAGGGGTACTTAGTAGATTTTATTAGACCTGCAGGGGTACTTCACTGTAAAAGGTTGAGAAACACTGCAATACAATACAGAAATATATAAAAATGGTGCAAAACAATATCTATCTATTATATCTATCTATCTATCTATCTATCTATCTATCTATCTATCTATCTATCTATCTATCTATCTATCTATCTATTCACAGCTATCTATCTTAATCTGTATTTATTTACATCTATCTATAACTATCTATCCATCTTCATCTAGCTATCAGAATCTATCTATCTATGTAGGTATCTACAGTATGTATCTTCAACTACTATCCATGTCTATATACAGTGGAATCTGCTTGTTCAGCAATCTGTCCACTGATCCCCTCGCTGAACGGAGTGGGCAGATGACAGGTCCGTGTCAACTCAGCTTATGTAAAGCGGACACTGACACAGTCCGCTCTGCTGTAAGGGCATCTGGTGTGAACAAACCAGCTGTCCATTTACACCTGACTGACCTCAAATCCTATCTGCTAGACGAAGGGGAACAGATCTGGGAGCGGTTGAGGGTGGGGCTGAAGGGGGCCCCATCAGGTAGGCTGTATGGGGCCTCATGATTTCTATCAGTGGCCCTGTCTATATATCTGTCTTTGTCTAGCTACAAGTATCTATCTTGGTTCTTTTCAAATACCTCTTTATGCATTGATATGCCTCCTTTAACCCATTCTGTCTGGACAGTATGGTCACCTGCTGACTTGGCACCATCCACAGGCAGCTTAACTCTTCAATAAGACACACACGTTGACTTCAACAGAATGTACTGCTATTTAGTGCACAGAGGATGGTTTTCAAGTCTTTTGAAGTGTAAAAAGACAATTGCTTTCCTAAGCTCTGTATCTGTGAATAACTAAAAATGTTAAAAAGACCACTGCGCTGGATCAGCAATAAGATAAGAGCAGCTAGCACAAAAAGTCAGAACAAAGACCTCACAACCAAATTTTAAAGTACAGCTGCAGCACTAATTACAAATAAAATATTGTAGACAGAATGGAAATGTCCCAAATATAATCCTTGGTGGAGTTCAAAACCAACAAAACAAGAAGAGGAAATGGTCACCGTAGAGGAAAGAGAACCTTCACTGACACCCACACAAACTGCCTCTTACCCGGAACGCAGTGACGGCACCCGTGGAGCCAGCCAGCGTGACGCCACTGCGTTCCAGATCATGGCCGCCATCTTTTTGGTTGGAAACAGACAGCAAACGTGTTTCACCGCCTTGTACTTTGAAGATGCATGTGAGTGTATTTGGTTTTATTCCTTATTAAATTGGTTAAAAACCTATTACACTATCAGCGCTTTCTTTCCTGTATTGGTGATGAGCATCAAGGACCAGGGAGACGTAGCGGTTCGTGGAAACTAGGACCTTAGCGGTTAACTGACTGAACACTTACCAGCATTCCCATTACGTGATTCTCCCACACACAGGCCAGATAGACCTCCGTAATAGGGGTCATCTTAGGAGGGTAAGAGGCAGTTTGTGTGGGTGTCGGTGAAGGTTCTTTTTCCTCTATGGTGACCACTTCTTCTTCTTGTTTTCTTGGTTTTGAACTTCACCAAGGATTATATTTGGGACATTTCCATTCTGTCTACAATATTTTATTTGTAATTAGCGCTGCACCTGTACTTTAAAATCTGTGAATAACTAACACTGACTGTGGAAACGTGAAGGAAACTGGAGGGTCTAGCTTAAGATGACCAGATGTTTAAGATGAAATCTGGGGACATATTTTTTTTAAATGGCAAATGGTAAACTATTTTATAAGCATATTTTCCTCAAATTATATATGCAGTGTATGTGGTATGTGTTTATGGAATTATTGTATGATATATGCGTTATTTCTCACATTTTGTCCATGAGATTAAAAAAAGATACTTCTTAGATTTTTTTGGGATATGACTACCAAATGTTAAGAGGATAAGATAGAGAAAAAACTTTTCAATGCATATTTTGTATCTTACACTTAACAAAGAAGCGCAGAGGTGCGCTATGTACAGAGTGCAGAGTTCAGGTGTGCTTTATGTGCAGACTTCAGGGGTGTGCTATGTGCAGAGTTCAGGGGTGCGCTATGTATAGAGTTCAGGGGTGCACCCATAGATGGTCGAATCCATATGTGTGTGCGGCCTGTTGCATTAGGGTGTGCACCCCAAACCAAAGCTCAAACACACATGCACGTGTATATATATACTTTATGTACACATACACACACACACATATCCATATATACATTTTTTTCTTTCCACATTCACATGCCGCAGATGCAATTACGCCCCCTGTTGCTTTTAGCAGGTGTTGCACCCACTGAAACTGTGTGCAGTGTGACAGGAGGGGGGTGCCTAGGCAGTGTGACAGGAGGGGGGTGCCTAGGCAGTGTGACAGGAGGGGGGTTACCTAGGCAGTGTGACAAGAGGGGATCAGAGTAACAAGAGGAGTCAGTGTGACGTGTAGGGGGCAGAGTAACATAAGGGGGCAGTGTGACAGGAGGGGATCAGGGTAACATAGTGGGGGGTGTGAACAGTGTGACGGATCCATTGG
>BLSH010130462.1:1413202-1444536 GCA_018402905.1 Glandirana rugosa | reverse complement strand
CACGAGTGGGTAGACAGTGGGTACGTAGGTACGAGTGGGTAGGCATGGGTGACGGATGGGTGAGCATGGATGCATGGGTGACAGATGGGTGAGCACGGACGCATGGGTGACGGATGGATGAGCATGAATGCATGGGTGACAGATGGGTAAGCATGGATGGGTGACCACGGACGCATGGGTGACGGATGGGTGAGCACGGATGCATGGGTGACGGATGAGTGAGCACAGACGCATGGGTGACAGATGAGTGGGCACGGATGCATGGGTGACGGATGGGTGAGCACGGATGCATGGGTGACGGATGGGTGAGCACGGATGGGGGAGCACGGATGGATGGGTGACGGATGGGTGAGCATGGATGCATGGGTGACGGATGGGTGAGCATGGATGCATGGGTGACGGATGGGTCATGGGTGGGCATGGATGGGTGGGCATGGATTCATGGGTGATGGATGGATGAGCATGGGTGATGGGTGAGCATGGTTTTATGGGTGACTGATGGGTGGACACAGATGGGTGGGCATGGATGAGGGCGTGGGCATGGGTGAAGCTTGATGGGGGTCCCTGCCTGGCACATAGCGGTGTTGTGGGCACTTCAAATCCTGCCCACAGCACCGCTGCATCTCCTCTCTCCCCCCTCTCCTGCCACACTGCACCGATCGGTGCGGAGTGGGGGGAGACAAGCCGGCACTTCCACCGGCTTGTTTACATGTCATGCTCTGTCATTTGACGGAGCGATCACGTGGTAAACGGCCACTCCAAGCGGCCATTTACCGTGATTCGTGATGCGCCGGGTCTCATAGACCCGGCGGTCACGGATGCTCCCAGGTGCGCGCCCCAGGGGGCGCGCGGGAGCGCGATTCTGGGAGGACGTGTTATAACGTCCTCCCAGAACAATGAGTGCCACTTGCGGCCATGTAACTACGTTACACGGTCGCCAAGTGGTTAAACTCAATTGGAGGGATTATATTTTTCTTAACTATTGTTGTTGGAGAATACAGGGAGTGGTGAAAGTGTACAAATCATTTACTCCCTTTGTTCACTAGAATCCTCAGTTGTGACTACTTATGTGAAGGGTTATCATACTTTCTGTTATAAAGTTGTTATTTCTTGCAGAAACAAGAGTTAAAGTAAACCTTTATAACTCTACCTGTGTTGTGGTCTCCATTACTGGAATACAGTTATTGTTCATAAAGCCTTACAATATGAGTGAACCAAGAGTGTCATGGCTGGCGGAGGACTCTCTGAATAAGGAGTTCCAAGGGGGGAATTGATTCTTTAAGCAACCCTCAAGGGGGCAGCGCTACACTAAGAAAATAAAAAAAAAACCTTAAAAAAAATATACAGCAGCAGACGCAAAATAAATTATCCCTTCTAAAAAGAAAAAAGTTTTGCAATTTCTGCAAAATCACAAAGTGTATTACATGATATAAAGACACAAACAATCCCAGTATATAAACCATTGGTGACAAATCAAAAGAAATGAATCAAAGTGTCCAAAATAAGACCCATCAAAAGTGCAGAGTAGATGAAATATGTGCCTCTTCAAGGAAGATTGCGTCTGTGGTATCACCAACACACGCCTTCACCCGAAGTGATAATAGGATGTATGCTTACCAACTCTCTATGACCCCTTTTTTTCAAGAGTAGTCATATAGCGCTTCAATGATTTCCATATATGTCAATGACACCTTCCATACATCACCTAGAGCCACCAGGAAACCCTTATAACAAATAGGAAACCAAAAAAAACAAACCGCTGCTCTAGGTGAGTATTGTAATCCCAAAGGCTGGATGGACTGGGTGCTAGCCTCGGCTCGCATCCGTAAGCATGGGATGAAAGGAAAAGAAATTGGCTGCACACCATAGCCAGTCCAACAGATTTATTGAACATGTAATGAACTGCCACCAGGACAAGGACACAGATGAGGATAGAGGTGACGCGTTTCCCACTGACATTGTGCTTCTTCAAAACCACAAAAAAAATTATGAAGAAGCACAATGTCAGTGTGAAACGCATCACCTCCAACCTTGTCTGTGTCCTTGTCCTGGTGGCAGTCCAGTACATGTTTAATAAATCTGTTGTATCGGTGATGGCATGCAACCAATTTCTTTTCCTTATAACAAATAGCCATGTCCGAACTTCCAATAGTAAAGTCATGCAAAGAAAACAAAAAATGCCTTTCCATAGTGTAAAAAAACCTTTAAAGCATTTATTATAATGAAGAAATACACTTACAAAAGGTTAAAAATAATGTGCATGTAAAAACATCACCCATACAGGAGCTAACATTTGACTTCTAGAACGGGATGACGTCAGTAGGAGGCTCTTCTCTACGCATTTCTTCATTAAAGGACGTCTTCCGGGGCACTATTTTCTTTCACCTTTATAATTTGTCGCCAATGGTTTATATCAGGGATATGCAATTAGCGGACCTCTAGCTGTTGCAGAACTACAAGTCCCATGAGGCATAGCAAGACTCTGACATCCACAAGCATGACACCCAGAGGCAGAGGCATGATGGGACTTGTAGTTTTGCAACACCTGGAGGTCCGCTAATTGCATATCCCTGGTTTATATACTGGGATTGTTTGTGTTTTTATATTATGTAATGCAGTTTGTGACTTTTTTAGAAAGTGCAACACTTTATTTTTTAGTTGTTTTAGTAGCCTATATGTAACCCTGTTCAACCATCAATTCACAACCCTTCCAGACTGCACAGCCAAACAAATGACATTGTTATTTCCCTTTTCTGTCATACAGGTTCCCGGCTGGCTATAGTTTGTGGGAAGGAAGGTAAAAGCCATTTCTGAATCTCATTTAGGTTACAAAGAAGGCAGGCCATCAAGAAGATTTTGTTATGGGACATAATATTATGTATTTATGTAGCAGCTATGACATATCTTCACCTAGATGTATTTAAACCTGCTAATAAAAGATCATAATGTCCTGTACATAAGACTTACAGAATTTGTTACCCCAACATTTCATATTCCTGATATATGTCCGTTCTACCATGTACTTGAGTAACAAAGTATGCTGGGGGCGAACAGCCTGCCTGAGTGACCTCCAATACTCAGACTAGTGCTGACATGCCCCGCTGCACAGCCATTCACTTGGAAGATCAGTGTATTGCTGTTTCTCCACCCCTTGCTATCTAAGCCCCTTATGCTATGTGATCGCTTATACAAAAAAGTAAAAAAAGGTATTTATAATGTTATTTTATATCCTGTATATACACAAATGGTTTGCCTTTCTTTTTTGTTTTAAGTGGAATGGGTTGTTTTACAAGGTAAAAGTTTACTTTAACTTTATCTTCCATCTCTTTTCTAACTAATCTGGTTTTACAAGGCAGGGCAGTAAAATAATCAATGTTGTAAGTGGAACAAAATAATCAATGTTGTAAATAATTGAAAATATGCTCCTCCGGATCTTATTGAAAAGGTTTGATGTGGTTTTAGCAGCCTAAGGGCTCGTTTACATGGGCGTAAAAACAGACGGTTGAGCAGACAGATGGGGTGGTACACATGCTATGCTACACAACCACAGCAAAAATGATCCCCCTGTTGATCTGCTCCCTTTCTCTATTCACTGAAGCTGTACTATAATTTCCATGAATGAAACGTGATCTATGAAAATTTAATTTCTACGAGGACCCATTCACACTTCACGTGGCGGGAACTTGCCATCCCGCTCACAATTTTGTGTGAGTGATTTTCGCGCAGTTCCACATGTTACACATAAGGCAGTCCATTCACTTCAATGGGCTTCCCTATGCGCGTTTTTCACCCAAAATAAGCTTCTGCTCCTTTTTTGGGCCACGGGCTTCACAAGGGTTTCAAAGTCACGTTTTACCACATTTGCAGTGTGATTCTTTCGCGCGACAATCATGTCAAAATCACACCCCGTTTCGGGTGCCATTTAGAAAGAATGGCACACAAACAGGTGTCGTGCGTTTTGCAGCGATTGCAACGCAATTTGGAATCATGGGCCACCAGCGGTCCAAGTTGACAAGTGTGAGCGAGGCCTGAATAAAGGAAAGGGCAGAAGGGACAGTCATAGTCTGCAGTCTTGTTGAGTCCGTCATAGGACCAGTGCTGGTATTAACCGCCGCAGCCCGGAAGATTACAGCTGCGAGTTATGGAAGGGGTGTAGAGGACTTCTGATTTCCACTATGACAACCAGCAATAAAGACACCTAGCATTAAATGTATGTTGTGTCCCTTGTGCTATTTTTTTTTTAACTTTTTTTTACCTAAACATAGGCTTTAATGCTACTTTTAGAGCCGGTTCAAACTGCCGCGACTTGTCAGGTGTCTTGAGTTGCTTGGCAAGTTGTGCTCCAGGCAGCGCAATGTCTTGGGCCAGCCCTGTTCCTCATGCTTCCCATCGGGTATTTTGGCTTTTGGTATTCACTCACACTTTCTATGCTATCTTATCTCTTGGTGGTTTAGTCCCTTAACCCCCACTTCACTATCCCATTTAATGCTCACCTTCACCAATTTGGTTTATCTTGACACTTCCCAATACTCCTTATCTTGTTCTACTGAGCACATACCCTGACACACCCTGTTTATTTATTCCCTATAGAAGCCCCCAATGGGCTAGCACCTTTGATGCCTCCAGAATCTCTCTTTCTGGACAATGCCTTTCTGGATGCAAGTCCCATCTGGGTCATGGGCTGCCCACTTCACCTCAGCTCCCGGTTGGGTTGTGTATTGGATGTCCATGTTAAATGAGAAATGACCTTATCTATTGCAGATATTAGCCACGTGCACGCTCCTGACGAGTGGATGTAAACCTTCCACAAAACGCATAGAGCTGTCATATGCCATGTCAGAATCCATCATGTGTTATGTAAGGGTTATAATTGCTGTATATACCAATATGTACTTTTTGCAATCATGTAACGTTTTGTCCAATTTTACTTGTGTATCTACATGAATTGTATTTTATACACAACCCATGATTATTACTATGAAATTACTTCAACCAGTAAATTTTTTCCTTGCTCATTTGCGTGCTTCAATTAAACCCCCCCCCCCCTTCCTCTTAACAAGACTGAGGCAGAGCCCATAGCCCTACATTGAACTTGAGGGCACAAAGGGACAGTCCACTGCTGTAACGTAGGGGAGCACTGTCTTCCAGAGGAACAGGGGACCAAATAAGTAAGTGATTTTTCCATCCCCTAGACATAAAAGACAGTGCTGATTGGCCTTGTGCTGATAACATGCACCCTCCCCCCAAAAAAAAAAACTCATTAGCAATACACGCCAAACTGAGCATGTGCAGAGTGCCCTCAAGCAGTAGTGGCTAGTGAATTTTTTTAGGGGGGGGCGGCAAACAACCACCCCCCCCCCCTCATTGGCTGGTGGTAACCCTCCCTGCTCCGTTGGGTCATTGATCGGTCAGCACTTCCCCCATTGACGGTTGTGGGCGGGCATTGCTTCTACGGGCAATGGGTGACGGGTGAGAATCTCCTCATCCTCTGCATCACGGTGGCTTCTGCCATGCGTTTCCTCCCTCCTCCTGCTAGGCACCTAATAGGATCACCTGTCCTTTTAGCCAGACGGATGATGGGTCCTTCCTGATTGGCCGGGAGGAGGATCAGTGTGCTATTGTTACACAACTGGGTGGGCTCCGGTTCTAATCATATGCTTAAAAACCCCCCCTCCAATTCTAATCCATGCGTCCGGCAACCTGCATGTAGATTAGGGGGCTGGACGCATGGATGGGGGGCGGTGCTTGTGTGCCCCTAATGGACGGGCCGCCACTGCCCCCAATGCTCTGTTCTATCAGGGGTGGAAGACAGTGGAAGAAGGGGAGGTTCAGAGAAGATAGGATCAAACAGCCTTTTTACACAATGCGCATGATTAACCCCTTAGGTTCCAGAGTGAGTATAATAAGCATACTTTACTGCATATGCAGACTGATTTTACTGTTGTGGGTTTAGTAACACTTTAACGGCCTGTATTTTGTTTTTCATGAATTATTTGTAATGTCCTTCATGAGCCCCTGTACCTCTACTTTTCCCTTTTCAACAAGCAGTGCATGTTGGTTGCATTCATGTGCACTGCTCCACTGCTCATTGCACACTACAACTCATATAGTCCATCTCAGGAGCAAGCAAAAGAGGGTGGCTATATTCCTACATACAGCGGGACCATGAAGGACGAACAAAGCCAACCTGTAACTGGAAGTCTGATCACAGCAGCAATAAAAAAGGAATTTAGAGGTTTGGGGGAGACTGAGAGCAAAAGAAGGTACTTTTCTGAGTGAAGAATACATACTTAAACAGAATTATTTTAACTAGAGTTTAGAGTCACTTTCCATGTTTAGGTATAAAGTTAACCGAATGATTGTGCAGATAAATGAACGCCGTGATCGGATTGTGGCAGCACATCCAACCTCCATCTAATGTTTATAGCCAGATTATAAATCTATAGCAACACAAAAGATGAATTGATTGAACAGCTTATGCATTCTTTCCGCAGCTCTCTATAGAAGCACAGCCTGGTCTGTTAAGAACAGCTCCGCGCAACATCAAAGACATCGCACATCAAAAGGCCCATTTACGAACCCCAAGAGAGGAGGAACGCAGCTGGCGGCTGGAACCGAGAGGGTTAACAAGCCCATATTCCATTATTGTATAGCGTTATCATTCTATATCAGCGAGTCGGAAAGGATTTTGCCTCCAGTTGCCAGGGTTCCCTTTTGTCTTTATCAGTGGCCATGAGAGGAAAAGACCTGCGGTGAATTTCTGGATTAACCCTTTCTTCATCATTTACAGTAGCTTTCACAGTACAGGCTGCAACACGCACGGCTGTATGTGCTCATTATTATTCTATGGTTTATCATAGGGTAATATAAGTTGTATACAGTGATATATGTGCTATATATGTAGTTATTTATCTCTAGGATTTTAAATATTGCAGACAGCAAGAATTGCTATGATGCACAGCTGCACAAGATTGTTTTGTGATTATTGAGGGATTAATCTCATGAGATTAATTTTGCAGAGGTAGGACACAATAGAGAAAAATCACACAACAATATCATCAAAGTGAGTGCAATTGCCGGGTCTGTTCATGTCTATGGAGGTGCTTCACTGGTGAAAGATGCAGTGCTACTAAACTGTGCTATTGTACAACTGTACTATGCTAAAGATTAACCAAACCCAAAAAATAAAATTCAATGGGCGGCATAGTGGTGTAGTGGATAGCACTTTCACCTGGCAGCAAAGGGGTCGCTGGTTCGAATCCCAAGCACAACACTACCTGCCTGGAGTTTGCTTGTTCTCCATGTGCCTGCGTGGGTTTCCTCCGGGTACTCTGGTTTCATCCCACACTCCAAAGACATGCTGTAGGTAAAAATTAGTTACTATCTAAATTGGCCCTAGTATATGTATGAATGTAAGTTAGGGACCTTAGATTGTAAGCTCCTTGAGGGTAGGGACTGATGTGAATGTACAATATATATGTAAAGCGCTGCATAAATTGACAGCGCTTATATAAGTACCTGCAATTTAAAAAAATAAAATACATTGCAGCCTATCAGTCCTTAGACACGATTTTTTCTTTTATTTTTACCTGGTGAGCCTGCCAAAAACACACTTGCTGTCCTAAGGTGATAACGCTCATTCACTCTACTGTATCTATGGAGGGAGTCATGGTTGTTTTTACCCTAGGCCTAGACCACCTAGATTTCCTCTTTTCCTCTTCTCCACATAGACAGATGAGGTTCTGCAATCCTCAGGCATGACTGATGACAATCCAACTGATAACAATGCAGCACAGGCAGACAGCAAAGAAAGTTATCAGCTAACAAGATTTCTGGCAAGATCAACAGGTTCCTTTTGAACTTTTCAAATACATATACAGTATCTCACAAAAGTGAGTACACCCCTCTCAGTTTTGTAAATATTTTATTATATCTTTTCATGTGACAACACTGAAGAAATGACGCTTTGCTACAATGTAAAGTAGTGAGTGTAAAGCTTGTATAACAGTGTAAATTTGCTGTCCCCTCAAAATAACTCAACACACAGCCATTAATGTCTAAACTGCTGGCAACAAAAGTGAGTACACCCCAAAGTGAAAATGTCCAAATTGGGCCCAAAGTGTCAATATTTTGTGTGGCCATTATTATTTTCCAGCACTGCCTTAACCCTCTTGGGCATGGAGTTCACCAGAGCGTCACAGAGTCCTCTTCCACTCCTCCATGATGACATCACGGAGCTGGTGGATGTTAGAGACCTTACGCTCCTCTACCTTCTCTTTGAGGATGGCCCACAGATGCTCAATATGGTTTAGGTCTGGAGACATGCTTGGCCAGTCCATCACCTTTACCTTCATCTTCTTTAGCAAGGCAGTGGTCGTCTTGGAGGTGTGTTTGGGGTTGTTATCATGTTGGAATACTGCCCTGCGGCCCAGTCTCCAAAGGGAGGGGATCATGCTCTGCTTCAGTATGTCACAGTACATGTTGGCATTCACGGTTCCCTCAATGAACTGTAGCTCCCCAGTGCCGGCAGCACTCATGCAGCCCCAGACCATGACACTCCCACCACCATGCTTGACCGTAGGCAAGACACACTTGTCTTTGTACTCCTCACCTGGTTGCCACCACACACGCTTGACACCTTCTGAACCAAATTAGTTTATCTTGTTTTCCTCAGACCACAGGACATGGTTCCAGTAATCCATGTCCTTAGTTTGCTTGTCTTCAGCAAACTGTTTGCGGGCTTTCGTGTGCCAATTCTGAGTGGAACCTGTCCTGTTAAACCACTGTATGGTCTTGGCCACCGTGCTGCAGCTCAGTTTCAGGGTCTTGGCAATCTTCTTATAGCCTAGGCCATCTTTATGTAGAGCAACAATTCTTTTTTTAAAGATCCTCAGAGAGTTCTTTGTCATGAGGTGCCATGTTGAACAAGTATGAGAGAGTGAGAGCGATAACACCAAATTTAGCACACCTGTTCCTCATTCACACCTGGGACCTTATAACACTAACGAGTCACATGACACCGGGGAGGGAAAATGGCTAATTGGGCCCAATTTGGACATTTTCACTTAGGGGTGTACTCACTTTTGTTGCCAGCGGTTTAGACATTAATGACTGTGTGTTGAGTTATTTTGAGGGGACAGTAAATTTACACTGTTATACAAGCTGTACATTCACTACTTTACATTGTAACCAAGGTTAATTTCTTCAGTGCTGTCACATGAAAAGATATAATGAAATATTTACAAAAACATGAGGGGTGTACTCACTTTTGCGAGATACTATAACAACATACTATATATATATATATATATATATATATATATATATTTCAGCCCAAAAGGAAGTAAATAAGAGAAGTTTATTGTTGGGGCGTGTATTTTCATTTCTTCTAAATGTGTGTGCCAACTGTATGTTTTTTGTTAAATTTACCTTACGTCTACACTCAGAGGCGCCTTCTCCCTTGTTTTCTCTTGTGCTGGTGCTGGCTGTCGTAGTGGAAACCTTCGGTACACTGTCCCCTATAATACTCCACAGCCGTAATTTTCTGGTGCTTTAGGGATTAATACCAGAGCTAGACCTGTAACAAGGGTAAAGACTATGCCTGCCTTTTCCACCCCCCTCCTCTGTTCATAGAAATTGTACTATAGCTTCAATCAATGAAATGCCTTTGAATGGAAGAGGCAGACTTTTTATTCATCCACCCGTCCTCCATTCCCAGATTGCACAGCCTTCACTGCATTTTGTGTTTGAGTACATGCACTAGAACAGCGGTCATCAAACAGTGGTCTATGGATCCCTGATGGTCAACAAGAAAATTTTGGTGGTCTCCAAGGGTTCTGACGCAAATCAACATTGTGGTGGATGTATACCGCCCAATGTTTTTTTTGGTGTTGTTTTCATTGTCATTAATGTCAGCGTGCATCGATACCCGATGCCTCCTCTGTAGTTCCGGCTCCTGTGCAGAAAGCTGGAGGTGAGGAAGGGGACTTTCAATGGCAGCACTGATCACAGACTGTGAGCACGGAGCTCCAGGCAGCAGGGTGATGTAGAGTGTGCGGGGGGGTTAGCAGACTGCTGGAGCATTGTGTGCATAAGGCACGTAAAATTAATGTTGGTGGATTCAAAATTGTGAGTCTAGTGGTCCGTGGAGGTCTGAAAGGTTGGCAACCACTGGATTGGAGCAACACTTACTTAGAATGCAAAAGGAAGCAACAGACAAAGTCAACATGAGCCCTGACAATCTAATTGTGAGAGGCCACAGAGTAATTCAAGAATGATCGTTTTAAAAAAGAAACCTCTAATGAGAGAAACACAGCCTCTGCCATTGCTATGCCCACTTAAAAATTGCAGTTCCCTAAATAAATAGAAAACCTCCATATACAGAACCCTGTACACACAGTTGATCCAGAGGAAGGCAAAAAAAACCCTTCCTGATCCCCCAAAGGCAATCGGATATTTCCTATATCAACAATCTCAGCTGTTATTAACTGTAAATGTTGATATCCGGCTGACTTTTGGCGTTTAGGAATGCATCCACCTCCAAAAAGCTACTGAGCTGGCCAGAACTAGTTCTTGAAGCAGTCTATTCCAGATTTTCACAGCTCTTACAGTAAAGAAGCCTTTCCATACATGGAGGTTAAACCTCTAGACCTAATGAATGCCCTCTTGTCCTTTGTAATTAACTTGTTAAAGTGAATAACCCTACACTAAGTTCACTATATGCATTAATGTATTGTATTTATACATGGTGATCTTATCTCCCAGTTGCCTCTTCTCAAGAGAGAATAAATTCAATTCAGCTAAGAGAGAACTTAAAAATGAGTTCCAGGTACTGTATGGCAATATTTAGATAATTATATTGATCCAGCTTGTACCAATGCAAGTATGTACACTATATTGTCAAAATTGTATTGGGATGCCTGCCTTTACAAGCACATGAACTTTAATGGCATTCCAGTCTTAGTCCGTAGGGTTCAATATTGAGTTGGCCCACCCTTGGCAGCTATAACAGCTTCAGCTCTTCTGGGAAGACTGTCTAAGGTTTAGGAGTGTGTCTATGGTAATGTTTGACCATTCTTCCAGAAGTGCATTTGTGAGGTCAGGCACTGATGTTGGACGAGAAGGCCTGGCTCACAGTCTCTGCTCTAATTCATCCCAAAGGTTCTCTATCGGGTTGAGGTCAGGACTCTGTGCAGGCCAGTCATGTTCCTGTACTGGTGCGCAGTCATGTTGGAACAAGAAGGGGCCATCTCCAAACTGTTCCCACAAAGTTGTTCCCATGAAATTGTCCAAAATGTCTTGGTATGCTGACACCTTAAGAGCTCCCTTCATGAGGGGCCAAGGCCAAAACCTGAAAAACAACCCCACACCATAATCCCCCCTCCACCAAATGATTTGAACCAGTGCACAAAGCAAGCTCCATAAAGACATGGATGAGCGAGTTTGGGGTGAAGGAACTTGACTGGCCTGCACAGAGTCCCTGACCTCAACCCGACAGAACACCTTTGGGATGAATTAGAGCGGAGACTGCGATCCAGGCTTTCTTGTCCAACATCAGTGTCTGACCTCACAAATGCGCTTTTGGAAGAATGGTTAAACATTCCCATAGGCACACCCCACACCTTGTGGACAGCCTTCCTAGAAGAGTTGAAGCTATTATAGCTGCAAAGGGTGGGCCAACTCAATATTGAACCCTACGGACTAAGACTGCCAGTAAAGTTCATGTGCGTGTAAAGGAAGTTGTCCCAATACTTTTGACAATATAGTGTATTTGCCATATCTTTCAGATCCCTAAGGAAGCTGGAAATCCCTGTAGTAGTCACTGGTACTACAATGATCTCCAGTAGATTATGGGTCTCGTGCCGAGCGGGCTGTCCTGCTGCACTGCGAACCCCAAAGTTTGTTTGCTCAGCACTGGTGCAATTCAGGGACCACTTCACATTTTCTCAATGAATGCAAGGCATTTCCACAATCTCTACCTCATCCAATCAGAGAACGTTTTGCATTCATTGAGAAGATTGAATTTTTGTTGCAATGCAATGCTTTGTGCTTGTACACCCCTGCCTGCTTCCTTTGCAGCTGAAAGTGGTTGTGAAGGCTCAAGGTGTTTTACCTTCATGGATCATGCATGAAGGTAAAAAAAAACCTTCTGTGTGTAATGCTTACCTGAGCCCTATCCCGATCCAGTGATGTGCACGAGATCCTCGGGAGCCCCCATAGCAAGCTGTTTGCTATGGGGGCACTAGGCAGGAGGGAGGGGCCAAGAGCTCTGGCGAGGGTCCCAAGAAGAGGAGGATTGTTGCTGTTCTGTGCAAAACCACTGCACAGAGCAGGTAAGTATAACATGTTTGTTATTTTTAAAAATCTGCCTTTAACTGCTTGCCAACCAGCCGCCGCAGTTATACTGTGGCAGGTTGGCTCGGCTGCACAAATCGCCGGCCTTGTATGTTGAAACAGCATATTACAGCGCACACATGCAATAATGACATTTAGATCCTGCAACGTTATTTAGTACCTGAACATATTTTGTTCATGTGGTCTTATGGCAGCACCATCTCTAATGTAATACATTATTAGGTTGTGCCCCCAAGTATTTATTTGTCATTGTGCGTCAGGCGTATACACAGTGATCTGTGGGCACATGCGCGCCACCGGAGGCGGATCTGATGTCCGCCGGTCACACTCGATTGCTCCACAGAGAGGCAGAGTAAATAAAGCAGATCCCCATTCTGTCAGGGGATTAAAGTGATTAGGAACAGTGATCTATCTCGACTCCCTGTCAGTCCACTGCCCCCACAGATAGAAAGCACCTCCATAGGGAACATTTAACTCTTTGATCACCCCTGGTGTTAACCCCTCCCTGCCAGTGTCATTTATACAGTAATCAGTTCATTTTTATAGCACTGATCGCTGTATAAATGTCACTGGTCCCAAAAAAGTGTCAAAAGTGTCCGATCTGTGCGCCGCAATGTCGCAGTGCCGTTAAAAATCGCAGATCACTGCCATTACTAGTAAAAAATATAATAATAATAAAAATTATTTTGTAGACGCGATAACTTTTGCACAAACATCAATATACGCTAATTGGGAAATTTTTTTACCAAAAATATGTAGAAGAATATATATTGGCCCAAACTGAGTAAAACTTGTTTTTTTACAATTTATTTTGGATATTTATTATAGCAAAAAGTAAAAAAATATTGGTTTTTTTTTCAAAATTGTTGCTCTTTTTTTGTTTATAGTGCAAAAAATAAAAACCGCAGAGGTGATAAAATACCACAAAAAGAAAGCTCAATTTGTGGGAAAAAAAGGACATCAATTTTGTTTGGATACAACATTGCACGACCGTGAAATTGTCAGTTAAAGTGTCGCAGTGCTGTATCGCAAAAAATGGCCCGATCAGTAAGTGGGTAAATCATTCCGGGGCTGAAGTGGTTAATATCCCTTTAAGGAGATGCAGTTTGGGGGGGGGGGTCAGTAAAAATGAGGCTCAACCTTGTGTTTTACTACCCCTAAACACAAGTGTAGACGAGATCCTTAGTTGGAAAAGTTGGACATTTTGTGGCTCTTACCATGAAATCTCAAGCATAGGCGTGCGCACAGGGTTTGCCGGATGTGACTGGGCACGCCCTAATCACCCCATGTGCATTAGCATTATCCAGGGGTGGCAACAGGTGGGTGGTTGGGGTGCCAGTGGCCAGTGTAAATGCCCCCATTATTTTAAAGGCTAGGTTCAACCGTAGGAACACATTACACCTATACTTAGGATGTAACGTAATATGCTCCCAATCAACTGTCTCCCACAATCAGAGCCTCCTCCCTGTAACAGGAGGTGGCATCCATGTGTGTTTGAGCTTTGCGGTGCACACCCTAATGCAATAGGCTGCGCACACCTATGATCTCAAGGTCTGTGCCCCTACTTACAAATACTTCCAGCTGTTCAAAATCTGAGTGTATGACTTGTCATTTTGTGGCTCTTACCACAAAATCTCAAGCATAGGCGTGCGCACAGGGTTTTCCGGGTGTGCTTGGGCACGCCCTAATCACCCCATGAGCATTAGCATTATCCAGGGGTGGCACCAGGTGGGTGGTTGGGGTGCCAGTGGCCAGTGTAAATGCCCCCATTATATTAAAGGCTAGGTTCAATCGTAGGAACACATTACACCTATACTTAGGATGTAACGTAATATGCTTCCAATCAATCTCCCACAATCAGTGCCTCTTCCCTGTGACAAGAGGTGGCGTTCATGTGTGTTTGAGCTTTGGGGTGCACACCCTAATGCAATAGGCTGCTCACACCTATGATCTCAAGGTGTGTGCCCCTGCAAATACTTCCAGCCATTCAAAATCTGAGTGTATGACTTGTAATTGTCCAAATTAAATTGTATGAGTGGTGCCATCAACAGTTAATGCTGATTGTGGCCTAAGAAAGATGGATGGGGCTATGGAAAGTGATTCTTATTTAATGGCCATTATCAGGACGAAACGTAGCATAGCTTTCCCGTAGCGTGTTCGGCGCCTCGCACTTCTTAATTTTTTATGTCTTCTCTCCCCGGCACAACAAGGTGTATCTGTGGGTTTACAAATACACGCACCCTTCCGCTATGCTTCTTTATTCCCTGCCTTGTGGCAATTAGCCACCGATTTATGTTCTATGCAGAAAAGATGTGACACATTTATTTTGTTCGCAATGTTTTTTCTTTCCTTTCTTCCTTTGCTCTGCTCTCTGACATTGGCCTGTGCATGCTAATGTGTATTATGTATAGCCGGGAGCCACAGGAGCTTCCAAATGGTACGGCAGATACGTGAATGAAGAGACGAGAAGGCTGGTTTGTTATCAAGCTCTTGACAGCGCTGGCTCCAGCTGGTCAGCTGCGCTTCAGATGGGGATGGGAGGGGATGGTGCTCTTATGGAAGGCTGCAAGCCGTATTTAGCCAACAATGCCGCCGAGCCCTCAGGAATCGGAGGCTTTCGCAAATCGTTTTTTTTTTTTTTTTGCTATGGCATTGTAGCGCAGCGATTCAAAGGGGCCTCGAAGGCAGCAAAAAATCATTATGCATCGCATACGAAAGCCTGTTTGCTTTTAATTTGTGTCATGGGGCTGTTTATCGGCGCTGCGAAGGAAAACTTTATCGCCTTCTAGGTATAATAGAAGTGAAGGGTTATATCGTCACAAAACATTGCATCACTTTTTCCTGTCCTAACTCTTTCATAACGCGGACGCTTTGAAGTGTGTCCAGATGATTAGAAACAGCGCTGAAAGTCCTTTCAAGGCTCCGCGTACGATCTCACCGCCGCTGCCGAGACACTTTAGTGTTTGTCATTTCAATGATTTACCATATTCTCCGTGTATTCAGTCCAAAACCATAGCATTTATTTCATGTCTTTTTTTACCTATTTCAATAAAAAGACAGTTGTTATAGATTCCGTTTAACTACATAATCCAGAGGTGGCGTGGCTGTATAAACAGCTGCGAAAATAAATTTGGTGATTACGTATTTTGCTGCTGGTCATCAAATCGAAGATGTTCTCCACTCTGGAGGTAAGGTTGGGCTTCTTATCTATGCCAGAGAAGCACACAGACAATATCCTTCACGGTTATTAATAAAACATGCTTAGAGCTAGACATTATGCTTTATTTTTTCTTTTCTTCCTATTTGAATAACCTCGGTCATATAGAGCCAGACAGTACGCCACTGCTAAATAGCAAAGTCCTTGTAGCTGACCCTACTCAGCATATTTCCCAAATGGCTCTCCCTCTCTCACACAAGAAAATTCATAAATCCCGGAGCAGAAGAAAGAGGCGTTGTTGTTCACAGCAACCAACAAATTTTTTGTTAATTTTCACCATGGCGATTTGGGAATCAGTTGTGACCCGATTCTAGGCAAGCAGCAGGTGGGGCCTACAAGGGTAGATACAGTATGTTGTTTGTCATGTCCTCCATGTTTTACCATTAACTCCTGGGACGCCAAGCACTGGGTCACATGAGAGGCTTACCCCGCGTGGGTTCTTCTGGGCTACGTTAGGCACTTTTTTACAGGGTCACTTTACTACACACATGGGTACCTTTGGTTTGTGTCATCTTCATCAATGCCCTGGAACAAGGCTGAGGCTGCTGTGGGGGAATGCTCAACCTTAAGGCGAGCCTCTACTCTTAGAGATGAACGTACGCCATGTACATTGCACTGCAACTGTACTCCAGTTAACTCTCAGTTCCCTGTGACGTTGTACACCTTTTCTGTTGTCTGCGTTAAGGAGAGCTTTGTCCATATCCACCTGTCCGGTGTTTTCCTCTACTACTCTCCAGTAGCAGAGTGGGTCCCTCCATGCACTCTGCACGGGTTCCACATGTGCACTTAACTTAACACATCAACTTCCATACCGCTGTACAGTATGGGAGCCTCTGCGGCACAAATCCGCTCCCTTTGCTCTGGGAAACAAACCACTGAGGGAAGGAGTGCCGAAAACATCTCCCTCGCTGCTAGAGGCTGTTACACCTATAACAGGTACACCAGGGGTGTTTCATGAAATTAGTGGGCCCGTGTGCAAGCTCACACTGCACCGATAATCCCAATGTCAACCAGGGACAGATCATCCTTATGTGCAGTGTTGGTCAGAGCACTATGGGCCCCCCCCACCCCTCAGGGCCCGTGTTCAGTGAACACCCTGCACCCATGGATGATGCACCACTGAGGTACACGCTATCGGCAGGCTGCTTGTTAAACTTTCGTCACTCCAGGTCTCCACTTGTATCTTCTCACCATTCCACCCTACCCCAATATGTTTAAGACCCACTCCGTGACTAAATGTGTGCCAGGTACTTACATTACACCCTTTTTAGTAACTTCAGGCCAGGCAAGGACAAAGTTTCAAATGCTTTACTTGAGAAAGATCCAAGTAGACATTTCACAGTCCAACAGATAAAGATAAAGATTATTATTTCTTATTCCCTAACTCTAACAACAGGCTTAAGTGCGGCAACAGCATACCTGCCAAGGTGTAGTTAAAGCAATAGTAAACCCCTGCACCACATTTTCAATGCTAAACATACTCCTTGTATCAAGATTACATTCCCTGTTTTTGATGTCTCCTTACCTGCATCCTTTCCATGAAATCTTGTATTTTTATCTGTATGACGTCTCCCGCGCATGTGCCGTTATTCTCTCATTTTCCGGCAAGCTAAGGCTACCGGAAAAGTGCAGTGTCTTTGCTGGGGATGCGTCATCTCTGGAAATGGCGTCAGCCCCATCCTAACGCGATATTTGGAAACATGATCTTCTCCTATTCGTTGTATAGGGGTTGCCATGGTAATATGAAACTAAAAAGAGGCTTGGCTATCATACATAATGCGCATGCGCGAGATTATCAGCCTGTACGCAGAATGAGGGCGGAAATACATGCAGAGAGAAACGCGGAAGGCAACAGTTAAAATGGTGGCGCCTTATACTGTCCGGGAACGGTTTATGAAACCTCGTTTTTGGCATGTAAGACAGCTTTTAGCTATCATATGTATGTTTGCTATTTTTAATATGTAAATGGACTCAAAATATATATTGAATTATTCTTCTTGGGCTGGGTTTACTACCGCTTTAAAGCAAAGATGAGTCCTTTATAGGCATCTCCATGTAGGTACAAGTCCTTCCGAGGCACAGACTACTGTTGGTGCCTTCAGGGCGAACCCCAAGCTCCTTTTATATCCCACAAGACCAGTGGATTTGGGTCCAGAGAAATACCCGCCAAAACCGAGAAAGGCATTAACTCCCACCCTCCTGGCCGGGACAGCACCTAACTACTCAACCTGCCTACAAAGTTGTTATGGGTAACAGCTTAAAGTGTATCTATGGTCAAAATGTAAAATCTTATATTCGTTTCCACATTGTTCAATTATTTCTAGCCTATTATTCTGAACAATCTTGAAGTTTGTAAACTTTGTGAAGATCCCCACACATTTGCTTCCTTGAATTCTGTGACACGTATTCACTATTCACTGGTTCACTCGAGTAGGCACTGCTGTCACACATTTCACAGAACCTGTCCTTCTGAACTATAAGGTTGCTGAGAGGAGGAGATTCAGGAGGCAGGGTCAGTACAGGAATCACTGCTTGCAGGCAGCAAGGTACCATGGGATATGTAGTCCATAGAAATTGAAAGTAAACAGCAGAGGAGAAGCTGCAAAGCATGCAGGGAATCCATGGAGTTGTGAAAATAGAGGGCCAGCAGACAGGCAGCACTCATTACATAAAAGGAGATTTTAGTAACCTTCCTATGGATTGTCAAATATAACTGTTGTTTGTATTGCTAGTGCAATGCTGATGTTATAAAATGAAGGAATATGCTGTGATCATAGAACTCCTTTAATTTTCCTAAGCAGTATTCTGAAATTAGACATGCATAATCCTTTTATATCTGGTCTATAGAACCAAGTACATACCTTTTATAGCCAACAACAAAACTGATCAATATGCTACACACAGGGAAGTAGCATTTGATTGATAGAAGATACGATGATAAGTTATGACTCGTATCTCTGTTTCCACATCGCAAGCTCATAATCCGATCGGTCTAAATACGATTGAATATATGACCAAATCATCTCCTTGCTGCCAAATGATCCAAAATGATTAATGGTTTTACGCCCTGGCCAGTCAACTCCATTTAAACAAATCTGATTGAAACAAAGTTTTCATCAATCAAAAGGGAATGTATGGCTATTTGTTTGGTTTCTGATTTGATCTATGCGATTGGACAATATTGAAGCATGTATGCCACCTTAAGTCAGTGGTGGCTTACTTGTAATTTATAGAGGGCCTCAAGTGTGGTTCCCAACACTTCTTGAGGACTGCATTATAGCAGATCATTTATTTGTGTTGGTAGCCAGCTGTATCACAATTCAATGCCTAAAGATATTGGTCCTGCTGTAGTTTTTATGCAAACTGAAGAGGAGGTGTTGGTAATATAAGCCCTATTGTCATTGGCAATATCCCAGCATTGGTGTCAGTGACAGCAATATTACCCCCAGCATTGATGTCAGTGACTGATATATTAACTCCCAGCATTGCTGTCATTGGACTTAATATTAACCCATGGCATTGGTGTCAGTGACCCCAATATGAACCTATATCATTGGTGTCAGTGACCACAATAATAACCCCAGCCTCAGTATCAGTGACTGCAATAATATCCCTCAACATTGGTGCCATTTACCATGATATTTACTCCCATCATCAGTGTCGGTGACCACAATAATAACCCCCAGCAGTGTTGTCAGTGACTGTATTAATAACTCCCAGCATCGTGTCAATAATTACCCTCAGCATTGGTGCTAGCGACCGCAATAATCACCCTCAGCATTGATGACAGTGACCTCAATAATAACTCCCCGCATTGGTTTCAGTAGCCCCAAGAAAACCTCTTAGCACTGCTGCCAGTGACTGCAGTAATAACCCTCACATCAGTGGCGGCTGGTGTTTTTTTTTTGGGGGGAGGTGGCAAACAACCACCCCCCGGTGCGTGGCACTACACGCCCCCGGTGTCTGCCGATTGGTCCGGCACTTACCCGATCTAGGTGCCGGTTGTCCTCCAGCGTGGCGGGGTGAGGGCAACGGTTGCAGGGTGGTGGGGTGCGGGCAGTGGCTCCAAGGTGGCCCGTGCTCTGCTCCCCAAACCCACCCTTTTTTGAAGCCTATTAGAGCCTCTGGCTCTAATCATGTGCTTCAAAAAAACACTCCCCCCCTATTGGAATCCATGGTCCGGTGCCCTGTATGTATAACAGGGGGCCGGACGCATGGATGGGCCGCCGCTGCTAGTGGTCAACGACAATGCTATTTCAAACACCCTTCATTGGTGATTAGTGCCAATGGTGGTAATCCCCCCTTAACCCCCTCCCTGCATTAATAGTCAGTGGCAGTAACATTAACACCCCATCCCCCCACATTGGTGGCCAATGGCAGTGCGGTTAACCTCCACACCCTACCCCACATTGGTGGTCAGAGACAGGGTTTATTTACGAGATCACATGCTCCCATACCTCTCTCTCTTTGGTGACATTGGACCAGGACTATACTACTACAGTTAGGCGGAGGTCACTCCACCTGGCAGTACAAAGTTGCAGAGAATACCCCAGCACACGGAATCCTGCTGCCACTCTGTTTCATTAGGTGGGCAGGGGCAGAAACATAGAGAGAATGTGTCTGTGACTCGAACACAATGAAATGCTCCCTTCACTACTCTTCAGTACAGTTATGTGAATTTGATTCATTTTGGACCTTGCATATCCAGGAGTGATAACAGCCAAGTTATAATTTAGATGCAGGCAATGACATTAGGTGCCCTTCAACATGTTTCAAGTTAGAACAAATAGGTATTTGTGAGGCATATCCACAGCTGCCACATACAGCCTTGAGATCTCTTAGTCTGTAAAGCACCATCGGTAGAGTTTTATATTTGCAGCTGCTCTGAAAGACGCAACCTTGAGCGATATCTGTCTATACCAAGCAGGATCAATGGATTGCACAAATTAAGCAGGTACTGCATTGCTCTTCCTGTCCTTGCAAAGACAGTCATATTCTATAGCTCATAGCTACCTACCATAATAGAAGATGATAATCATCCCGTTATTGTAATGATCCATCACAGCCTATCAAGAGATACTTGAAATAAGGGCCACCATTAGAAATCATGGGGCCCCATACAGTCTACCTTACATGATCCCTCATCCCCCAGTGTTCCCCCATACACTTTAACCACATACAGTATGTGTATGTGACTATGATCTGTAGAGCTGTTATCAGTTATGTATTTTTATGTTAAGTGTAGCATGCCAAGTGATATGACAGTACGACAGTTATGTATTATCTCTCACAGACATCACAGTAACCACCCCCCTTTTCCCTAACAATGCCCAATCTGCTCCTTTTTCCAGAACTACAGAGTCATCTTTGTTCAGACATTATCCAAGGTCATCATCTACCTCCTGGACTGAGATGGTACAATTACCTGTGCAATTTTTGGCTGTGTTCACAAATTTTTGCCACAGATCAGCCCCTGCTACTGCCTCTCATCTTGTGAGTTGCTCGAAAGTTGCACTGGGGAAGAGTAATGGCCCATACACACAGTACGATTATCAGCCAACAGAATTTGACAACTAGAAAATTTGTTGGCCAACAAGGTGTTGGTCAATTTTCGGCTCGTATGTACAGAAGTTGGCCCAACAAAAGTTGGGAGTGCAAACCCGCATGCTCGGAATCCAGGAAGTGTTTGTCGCGTAAACCTGAACTTCCGTTTTATCCGCTTGTAGCACGTCACTACGTTCGCCTTTGTCGGACGATTACTTGACTACCGTCAGTACGCTAGACAAAAACACAGATAGCCAATTTGGACAAAAGTTGGACGCGCGGTCGTACGGCAATTGGCGCGTGTGTATACAAGGCTTAATTATCACTGATGCACTCAGAATCTGGTGCAGTTGTGCATGGTTGCCAATCAGCTTCTAACTTTGCCTTGTTGAATTAAGTTCTGGCAAGTAAACCTGGAAGCTGATTGATTTCTTTGCATGGAGCAGTTTTAATAAATAACCCCCACTGTTACAGTCTGATCATTGGTGGAGGAGACTGAGGAAATTCTTCCCTCTGCCTGCAGGAGACTGTCAACATCATCTCTGCCTAGGCAAAATCACTGACTGGAGCTCTAAGATGACTTTTTAAAGTGATTGTAAAGTCTTGTTTTTTGTTTTTTTTAATTAAAAATAACAAAAATGTCATACTACGCTGCTTTGATTCTGTGAATTTTCACAGAGCAGCCCGTATCCTCCTCTTCTGTTGGGTGTCCCCACAGCAAGCAGCTTGCTATGGGGGCACCCGAGCCGAGTCACAGCTCCCTCCCTCCATTCAGATACGGCACTGGCCCGCCCCGGCCCGCCCCCGTTCTATTCTCATTGGCTTATTGACTTTGATTGACAGCAGCGGGAGCCAATGGCGCCTCACTGCTGTCTCAACCAATGAGGAGGGGAGTCCCGGACGGCAGAGACATTCCTACAACACCGCTAGAGCTAGAGGGACCTCAGGTAAGTGTTAGGGGGGCTGCTGCACACAGAAGGTTTTTTTTATCTTAAAGCGGAGTTCCACCCTATTAAAAGTCAGCAGCTACAAAAAGTGTAGCTGCTGACTTTTAATAATTGGACACTCACCTGTCCTGCAGTCATCCTCAGCCTCGCTCTTCTCCCCCTTCTCCATGCGGTGCTGACATCACAAGTGTGGGCGCCCGGCTTTGGCTTCAAAGCAGGGCGCACACTGCGCATTGCGCGAGTCGCTCTGCACACTGTTAATGGCCGGCATAACATGCTGGGAAGTTATCCTTCTGGAGAGAAAAGCAGATTAAGACATTGTCTGGGGGGAATACTATGATCTCTGTGAGAGGTAATAAACAGCTAAATGTGTTACACTGACAAATTACTTAACATAAGAAAATCTGATGACTGGTCCACTTTAGGGTCCTTGGCAATTCACTACCAACAGGAATATGGCTGCAGCTTGCCAATATAAAATGGCAGCCAGTGACCTCCTGGTAACTTGCAATGACAGGCAGTTATTAGAGAAATCCTCCAGGTACCATCTTAGTCCACCATTAAGCACACCACTGTCAATTCCATCAATTTAAGCTGCTCCTCCATTGTTGCTCACACCTCAAGTGCCAGGGACAGAATGCTGCTCAGCCTCTCCAGCAGGGCCTCCCTTAGGCTGAACAGTGGGGAGGGGGCTGGTGGTGCTCTGCACAATGACACCAGGAACAATGAGGAAAAGTCTGTGAGGCTAGCTAACACACCACAAAGCCTAGCACACCAACACTGCTTGCCAAGATTCACATAAAGGGAGAGGGCTGGATCACTTTGGGGAGAAGTGCCAGATACATGGGAGTGCAGGCTGCACACTTAACAACTAAAATGAGTGACACTTCAAAATAAACCAAACATACAGAAATCTTGTACTAAAATGGGCACGGCACCTTTATTGGTATTTAAAATGAAACAATCCAACTTTATTAAATTCATAGATAATATATATTTAAAACTTTAAACAATATAATATATATATAGATATATATATATATCTATATATATACACACACACATGCCCCTCAGTCATAGAACTTGAGCGAATAGCATCAAAAATACATTCAGCAAATGTCCCCCATTTTTTTTTTACTAGTAATGGTGGCAATCAGTGACTTATAGTGGGACTGCAATATTGCGGCGGACAAATCAGACACTGAGTGACACTTTTGATACTTTGTGGGAACCAGTGACACTAATACAGTCACTGTACTAATGACACTGGCTGGGAAGGGGTTAACATCTAGGGGCAATCAAAGGGTTAAATGTGTGCCTAACCAGTGTTTTCTCACTGTGGGGGAGGAGCTTTTACTAAGGGAAGGCATAGATCCCTGACCCTGCTTTGCAGGAACACAGGATCAATGTTTTGCATACTGACAGAATGGCGATCTGCCTTGTTTACATAGGCAGATTGCCATTCTGCCTGTGTACAGAACGATCGGTGGTTACCGACAGACATTGAGTCCGCCAGACCCATTGATGGGCTCCAATATCCAGAAATGCAGGATCACGTATATATACTCATAAATGTATAAAGATAATACCGCACCAATACTAAATAAATTGATTAAATTAAATTGAACAAAGACAAGACAAAATTAGGCAGCTGCAGCCAAAAAACCCCAACCAGGTTCGCAATAACATAAATATACAACAGGCTGCGCTATTGAGAATGACAGAATTAATCTATCAATAGTGAATTATATCCCATAAGGCATCATATATATATGTTAAGCTGAATATTAGATAGATGTATGTACCATAGAGGGTATGCACAAGTAAATTGAATACCATAAAAGCACACAGTCCAAAAGTCCTGAAGAGAATATTAGATGCAGTCACATATGAGGAAGTTTTCATAAAAAAATAAACATAAGTGCAATGACTCCAAGATCCTTAAGACCGTAAATCTCTCGTAAATATGCACACCACGTTACTACACTGAATTCCAATGTGAAGCCTCCACCAGAGATAGATAGCAGCTTACCAGATGTAAGCGTAGACTGCGCTTTGGCTTGTCACCTAGCCCAGATCCCCTAATCAGGGTGTGGAAGGACCTCTATTGGTATCTCAGAACAGCTCTCTCCGTCTGCAAGCTCCTCCTCAGCAGAAGGGGTCACAAGCGTATCACCAGGACGTGGTCTGGATTCCTATGGACCGGGGACCCCACTACAGGGTATGGGAACTATTCCACAAATTCCTGGGAGGAGCGGGTTCCCTCTGATGTGTACCATAAATAAAAGAAGGGATCCAATAGTGTAATACCGTATGGAATTTTAATAAAACAATAAAAGTTTGCACTTACGATAAAACAAGTGGCAGAGACAACAAGCCGGCTGGCTTGCGTGTATAGATCATGTAGGCAGTGACGTCAGCGGGTCTTTCCCGAAGTACGTTGTCTCTGCCACTTGTTTTATCGTAAGTGCAAACTTCTATTATTTTATTAAAATTCCATACGGTATTAATTGCACTATTGGATCCCTTCTTTTATTTATGGTACGCGTCGGAGGGAACCCGCTCCTCCCAGGAATTTGTGGGATAGTTCCCATACCCTGTAGTGGGGTCCCTGGTCCATAGGAATCCAGACCGCATCCTGGTGATACACTTGTGACCCCTTCTGCTGAGGAGGAGCTTGCAGACGGAGAGTGCTGTTCTGAGATACCAAAAGAGAACCCTCCACACCCTGATTAGGGGACCTGGGCTAGATGACAAACTAAGGCGCAGTCTACGCTTACATCTGGTAAGCTGCTATCCATCTCTGGTGGAGGCTTCACATTGGAATTCAGTGTAGTCACGTGGTGTACATATTTACAAGATATATACACATGATCCTGCACAGCACAAAAGGGGTAAAGAAAATGAAAAAAATACACCCCCCTAAGCTAGTAGGAGCGGCAAAGCAGGGTGTGTGTAATTCAGACTTTTTCTTTTTTAATCCTGCACTGACTGTCTTTGAAATTGCCCGGCCCCTGTTCATATCCAATCCGGAGACAAAACCGGGGACAGACTTGGTCCGGGGTTTGTGTCCTCAGTCCGGAAACCGGGGGACGTCTGGTCACCCTAATCAAGGGTGACAAACCACATAACAGGTGCTGTGGCAGGGTGGGGGGAAGGGGAGCTCGCCAAGCCTATCCAAGGTAAACTGAGACGGGAGCCTTCATGCAGAGTCCTTATATAGCCCCCCAATACACGTGTTTCCCTCCTAACGTACCCGTGACATGAACGTTCAGGATTTAAAGGTACAGTAACCCTCAATTTTTTTTATTTAATTTTTTTTATTAAATCTTGTGGCCGCCACAATCCCATGTTGTGGGCACTTGAGATGTGCCCACCTCTCCCTTCATGTTCAAGGGTAGTGTCATAGGTTAAGTGTTCTCATGGGCACTGCTTCTGTCACACATATGGCTGGCCAGGCCCAGATCCCCCTGCTGACCTGATGGGGCCTGAGCTTTGTGCAGGAATCCTGCCTGTATTTCACTATAATTGGCCCTGTTTTGAATAGTGGAGACGAGGTTTGAGCTCAGGTGTGTTCGGACACAAGTCTGAACCTATATGAGCTGTCCTGCCAGGAAGCTGTCAAAGCCAACAGCCAATTACAGGCTGGGGGGGGGGGGCATGCCCTGCAGTTGTACGTATACACGCCCCCTGTTTACGTGTGGCTTTGGGGGGGGGGGCATGCTGCCTATGATATAATGATGTAAACAAGAGGCCTGTATACTGTAGCAGAGCGATACCCTGCCGGGGTCCAGGTCTGGTGAACAGCCAGTTCATTAATGAGTCAGCTGTATTCTAGGCTTTAATTAAAGACCAGACCAAGGCTCTAGGCTCCCAGTTGGAGACGACTCCACCCTGCAGACAGGAGGTTTGGGCATGGGAGTCAAGAGGACTTCACCTAGGAGAGAGGTGGGAGCCAGTGTAGCCCGAGGCTTTCTGCACTTGAGTTGCTGAGTGTCTGGTCTGTGGGAGACAGACCAAGGCCTAAAGTGGAAGGCCTAAGCAGGAGAGCTACACTTACTAGCCAGGAGGGCTGAATATCATTTAAAAGTCGGGAGGGCTGAATATCATTTATAAGCCAGGAGGGCTGAATACAGTTTATAAGCCAAGAGGGCTGAATATCATTTATTTCAGTAGCAGGACTGAAATGCTGAATACCTACGAGGGAAGCTACTGTGTTTACTTTGAACTTTTCCGTTCCTTTTAATAAAAGTGGGCTGCCATACCCTTAAAAAACACAGTCTAGAGTGCCATGTTTCTGGAAGTCGCATGCACCACTTGAGTCTTATCGCTCTGCATATTTACAATACATACAGCCGCAGGGCCTGCCCCCCCCACCCCCCACCCATCAGTGATTGGCTGTCAGCTTTGATAGCTTCCTGGTGGGACAGCTCAGGACAGCCTATCCTTAGTGGAGACCTGCATACCTAATATGATTTTCATTCTACCATCTTGTTTGTTTACCTCAACATTACAAGATCATTTCAAGGGATGTTTAGACTGATTGAATCTTTGGCTTTGCTGCATGGTACATTGTCCATTCACAAAGTAAACATTCATTATCCTGAAAAGTGACTGTTCATCATGCAGATCAGTGCTGTGGCAGAGTGAGCCATAAAGTATGTTGAATTTTTAACTACGAGCTCTGGCGTACTCCCTGAATGTCAGCTGCAACATTCCCAGTGCTGGTGGTTTACCTGGTTTCCTAGGAAACAGATGATTCACCGGATGGGTCTACTCTTCCCTAAGAGGAGGGGTTCATGTGTGGAGGATGAATGCTCACTGGCCTTGTGAACCTCAGCTGTCTGACCTCACACTGCAGCAGACACCCCATCCAACAGGGGAAATGTTTTATCGGTCTGCCTGGGTTTTCCTGGCTGAACTACTATTGTTCTCCAGAGAGCCCGCCGGTGCTGGTGGCGTCTGCTGAGCACACATTCATAATTTAAGGCCTGTTCACACGTGTCTGTTTTCCTGCAGTGAAACGCATATGTACTTTATACTGCATGAAAATGTATTTCAAGTAGAAATCCGATCCATTATGACATGGCTAGTTTACATCTACGCCCTGCAGCTTAGAATGTTTGAAAAAATAGAAGTAGCCTTTCCACCTATTAAGGAGACCCCTTGAAATGAATCATGCAGTTGTCTGCATTTTAAATACCATGGAGTTTGTTCTTTTACTTGAGGACTTATTTTCTTATTTCTTCTGATGGGCTGAGATAGCGAGACCTCATTAGAGTAATTCACAGCACTTCCCTTGCCCTGGAGATTCTCTGATTGTACAATCTCCTTTAGATCTACCATCAACTTAGTAGGCCATTTGATTTAAATAATAAGTTTACCTTTTAAAAAAAAATACTAAATG
The DNA here is from genome assembly GCA_018402905.1 of Glandirana rugosa. Classification (NCBI taxonomy): domain Eukaryota; kingdom Metazoa; phylum Chordata; class Amphibia; order Anura; family Ranidae; genus Glandirana; species Glandirana rugosa. The sequence goes on along the minus strand of BLSH010130462.1, from coordinate 1,417,067 downwards.
CACAACTTTTTGAAGGTAAAAAAATGTGCATTTAATATCTTTTTTTTATTAGGAGCTTGGAAAGCATTGCACCTGTGATCAACATATCGTGGGTGCAATGCAAGGTTCCTGCAGACTCTCAGTGAAAGTTGTCTGCTCGTACCTTGTACGGGCAGGCAGTTACACATTGCCAGGAAGTAAGGATGGGCTTGGGTGTGTTCGCAACTGCATGTGCCCGAGCTCGCCAGGAAGCTTACACTGCACAGCGCTAATCACAGGCAGAGAGACATTTCCCGATCGCTGCGGCCGTGCATCGGGAAATGTCTCACTGCTTGTGATTAGCGCTGCGCAGTGTACGCTTCCTGGCGGGCTCGGGCACGTGCAGTTGCGAACACGCTCGAGCCCATTCTTACCAGGAAGCATCAATTACCTACCTAGAGCGCTCAACAGCTCCATGGTATTATATTGAGAACTACAAGCCGACAGCTTGCAAGTGTGTTGGTACTTGTAGTTTCCCATTCACAGGACTCTGTGAATGAATGACGTGGCCTGGTGGGTATTTTTTAAAAAAAATTATAACAGCGAGTTCGGGGAAAAGATCCCTGGCTCACTGTCATTAGAGGGAGAAGCTGCAGCACTGGAAACATGTTACATGCTCCACCCAAAAACAGGTGTAAAATGTAACAAGTTCCCAAAAACTAAACTTATCCTTTAATAGTTTTGGTAGTTTGTATAGCATTTGTACAATCAAATTGTATGGCCAGGTTTACTCTTAAACACTAACAGGTTATGTGAAATGCCTTGTAATAGAGAAAACAGATGGGAATAAATATAATGCTACATTATGCTATTAGAACTCCTGAAAACCATAAGATATTTATGGATATTAGGGACTGTATGCTTGTTTGGATACATATGTAAAGTTCACAAGCCTTAAAACGGTTCTTTACCCTAGGAACAAAAAAATAAAAGTCAATAACTACAAATGTTGTAGCTGCTGACTTTTTTAAAAAAAAAGGACATATACCTGTCCAGGGATACAGCGCTGTCCTCACCCGAGCCAGTAATTCACTGGTCTTCTGTCCCTGGTGCCAGCGTGTTAACTGTGGGCAGCTGCTGTGACTCTGCGGCTTCACAGCCAGCTGCCCACTGCACATGCATGAGGCGGGCTGCACTTTGTGAATGGTCCCTTAGCCTTCTGGGGCAGGTAATTTTACTTCTGTACAATCAGCCTGCCCATACATGGAACGAAATTCAACCAGTCCCTGCCAAATTGGCCAAATCGTGATCCAGGTATGGCCAGCTTTACTTGTTATGTATCCTCCCTGCACTATATTATGAGTCACTGACCTACAACAAGCATGAGCATACTAGGTAAGCTGATACATACAAGCTTGTATAGAAGGATAAGAAAAACAGCCTAGAAACATACATCTGCAAAAACTCAGTAGTGGCAGCAACCAAATCTCTCTGGACAAATCAGGGCCGTTGGTACAATTAATTCAATTCAGTGGCTAAATATTATTGCATATACCTATAAGATGTGGAGTTTATCATTTTATACAAAGATATAGCATACAAATAATGAAGAAAGACATGGAGCTTCTTCTCTATGCAAACGGACCTCGAGATCATCTTATCGGAAATATGTGTGCGTTGGTGAGCTATTCTTATGAAGGCCCAACAGATGGCAGTACACACTGAGGTCTTTCATGGATGATCAACTCTTTCGATCGCAGGCTTTCGCTGAATCTCCTTTTTTAAGCTGGTTTGTGTTGTTTCCAAGATTCTGCTCCAGCTGGGCTGAACAAGTGAAGGAATTAGCGAGGGATGTGGTTCAGGGAATGAAGACTAATAAGATCAGGAGATGCACATGGAGCAGGAGGCCTAATAACGATGAAGAAGCCCTACATAGAACGCCCTGAATAAGAACAAGGAGAATGAGGACTGCTCGTTCTATAAGTCAGCAATGGGAAAACATCCACTCATAAATATTTAGTAAGCTTATGATTCCCAAGCTGAAAAATAGGCTATATTATTTAGCAAAGAAGATGATCTTGCTTGTTCATAGATCAGCTTATATTATGATTTGTTTCTAAGATTATGAATTCCCCTCCTTTTAGTTGATGGTATTCTGACAGTGTTTGCCTCAGTCTGCAGGGTCTCATTACCCAATATGGTAGTAAATCAAATGACAGGTTATTGTCTTTGGACACTTTACCTTTTGATGTTTGTATATGTATTATTGAGCCTTTTATGTAATTTGATGTATGCTATTGTGCAGTGCCCTTTTGTCTATCCCTAGCCTTTATTGGCAGGGCATGGCTAACACATTGGAGGTCCCTGCTCATCACTATATATCAATTACTAAAACATTCACTTCTTCTAATATCCTTTAGCACCATAGCTGCCAAGGACTAACTTATCGCATAATGATAAAGTACAAGTCAGAAATTTGTTTGTTTCAAATAATGCTTAAAAACACAATTGCTTGATCCAAAACACAAAAAGATTATTTTGGTCAAATTTTACTAGGTTTCCCTGAATTGCCCTCCTACCTCCACCTCTAGGTAAATGGCAGCAATAAGTAGATCATTGTGTGAGAGTTTGGTGTTACCATTTGTTGCCTGAGATTGGGAATTACTGCTAAACTTCTAATACCAATCTCTATTAGATTGCACACAGACATAGCACAAGTATGGATAGATTTAAGAATAAAGTAGGCTGGAAAAACTAAGTACATGATTTACCCACCCCCATTATCCTTATTTACAGCATAATGTTTGTCACTGTAGTATAAGAGTATAGATGTCCTTCATCTAATGTAGGTTGCCTCCAAAATATAACTGGGTTTCTCTGCTGTATACACCATCTTTGCCTTGCCTTTCTTGACTTGTATTTTAAATACCCCGTATGTAGCATAGTTAAAAGGCCCTTGTATTGGACATGACACATGAATAATTGATTTTTGTGCAATAATTACTGACCTTATGACTGGTAAGAAACATCAAGTCTGTTGGTCCTATGGATGTGATCCACAACAGCTGATGAGTTACATGTTACAGTTTAACAATATAGACCCCTTTATACTGGACTATGGAGGTAAATACACTTTAAGTCTAGTTCTACTGTCTCTGACCCTGAGTTATGGACTTTTTAAAGCAGAGAAGGGCTGTAAATGGGACGATTCAGTGTAATGAGGTTGTCTGTGCCTTGATGAAACATAAAAAGAGTTATGTGCCCTGAAGCAACTGGAGCAAGAGGGATGGGGTGGTTTACCATGTCTTCCTTAACCTCCCTGGCGTTATGATTCTGTCTGGAATTTTGTACCAAAAGCGTTGCAATTGTTTTGTAAGGAAATGTGGTGTTATGTATTATAGGCCTGCAATTCTTAGTAAGTACTTACTTAAACCTGACCAAACAAGACTCTAGTAAACATCCCAGATGTAATAAAAGATGAAACACAAAATCATGAATTATAATCTAATAACTAATATTTTATTTAATAATGTAATAAAGAATAATGACTTTAGTCAAACAAAGAAAATTCAGTACACATCTTGAGTATGATACACTTTGAAGCAGGGGACTGCACAAAGTCCGACATCGCAGTCAGGACAATAGTATCTTGTCTCTTTTCGGACTTTTTTCCCCTTGCTATCTCTTTTTGAGCAGCACACTACGCACATTCTGGCAGGTGCTGCCTTTTTTGCAGTTGGTGGGATATAATCCAAAAAATGGCGACCCGTCAGACGCTCTGGATTCACCACATCAACAGCCCGACGTCCTGGTCTGTTTGCAGATACAGATGGCACCTGGTGGTTGACGAAAATCAGCTCAGCCACCTTCCATATGAAGTCAGAGTGGACAAGAGGCTTGCCACTAT
>BLSH010130462.1:1394258-1406042 GCA_018402905.1 Glandirana rugosa | reverse complement strand
ACAGTTGTGCGATAGTAAAGTAGGAGAGGAGAGAATGAAGGGATGTAGAGGTACACCGACGTTTCTTTTCGTGTACGTAATCCGGTCACTAAGTGTTAGTAAAAAAGTCAGTACTGCGGTAAATTTTCGAACGTTTTAATGTTCTGTGGGATCAGGACGTGACATAAATAACCTGACTTCCTGTGACTGTAGTCGTTACCTACTACTACAGTGGGTGAGGAACCGCGGTGTATCCCCTCAAGGGGAAAAGTGTAGTCTAAGGTGGTTAGTGAAGTCTCAGTCGGGGAAAATGTTGTTGATTCTGCTGTGATGGGGGACTCCAATGCGAAGGGGGGGGTTCTGGTTTTAAGAAGGCAATGTAATGGGGGGACTTTGTTGTAAAAGGGGCTGACTCTGAAGTGATTGGTGGAATCTGATGTGAAAAGGGGAACTCCCCTATGTGGCGCCAAGGAGTGGGTGACATCATCATCCATTGCTGATGTCAGTGTCCTTCAGTCCAATAAATACAGTGCAGGACTAGGGTGTCTTGTAATTTTGCAAGCTTTTAAATGGCGTCATGACTGAAAAAATGATTGTGAATCACTGGCCTAATGCATGTGCTTTTCTTTGCAGCCACATGGAGATGTAGGGAAGTAAGAGAGGAGAGGATGAAATGATAGCGTGTTGACATCATTCCCCCCTGAGTTTCTTTTTATTTCACCCCCATATTAGTGCGGCTACATCCGGCTCTGGTTTGGATCTACCTGACTGCTCATGCTACATCAGTAACTTCAAAGTGTTGAAGCCAGGAAGAGCCAAGCAGCTAGCATTTCTAGAAGGCATTCAGCAGTGGAAGTTTCCTTTTTCAGTAAAGATAGTCTGAGGATGGGTTCACCCATATGCGAATTGGATGTGGGTTTTCCCACATCCAATTTGCATTACAGGCAAGTGTGACCGGCTCTCGATGGAGCCGGCTCACATATGTTAAGGACGGCCGCAGTCTGGATTGAAAAAGGCAGAGGCGTAACTAGAACCTTCAGGGCCCCGGTGCAAGAAATTATGAAGGGCCCCCTGACCCCTGGCCAGGGCCCTTCCCTCTTCCCACTGATCCCGGGGCCCTTTACTCCTATCATGGGTCCCTTTATTACGGTACTGCATTGGAGCCCTTTCACAAGTTCTGCAGCAGGCCCCAGGGGGACCAGGGAAGCACACAGGGGCCCTGGGAACAGCAGAAGACAAGTAAACTGGATAGAGGAAAATGGAGGAGATTGGGTCCTCTAAATGCCACCCCGCCATCCCTCTTATTCAGGTGTACAAGGGAGGCACATGGGCCCCCTGGACCATGGGGCCCGGTTGCAATTGCAACCCCTGCAACCCCTATCGTTACGCCCCTGGAAAAAGGGTCTTCTGCGTCTGGTTCAGGTGCAAATTCGGGTGTACAGGAACGCAGCATACCCCAGGCATGAACCTGTGGCCGAACATGTGTGAACCCGGCCTTAAAGTGGATCTTTCAATAACGTTATTAGTCTGCATGAATACATTCTTGACATGTTGCTGTTTGCAGCAATAGTATCATTAAAAAAACAAATCTGTACCTTCCATCAATGAACTCCAGGCCATTGGCATTACTTAGGCTGAGATTTTATCAATAGTCTGCTGCAGACAGTGGGAAGTATTTAATACGGGCCCAGTTACATGTGTGTGGCGTGTTATTGTACATACATTGATGTGTTTTATGTCACATGTTAACATGTGTTCCAATAAGGCAGCCCATTGAAATCAATAGGATTCTGACGCAACAAAAAGTCACAAAATCTAGACGCGATTTTGCCACACTGCAAACCACAATGGTGCATTGCCATGAGTTGCAGTGCATCACAACACATGTATGTTGCCTTAGTGTGTTGGTGTTCTATTCAAAATAAATGGAACTCCAACACAACACATCAATGCATGTAACGTCTGTTGCAGTAATGCACTTTTTAACACATGCCTTCCCACAACACATAGATTAAATTGTCCCTAAAGCTAGAATTCCCCTTGATCTTGAGCTTCTTCAAGCATTTGTGAAGCATTTTTTATGCACGTTTGTTCATGTGTGTTTCAGGTTCGAGTGTTTTTGCTTTAGCCAATGGAAATGTAGTTAGCTAAATATAGAGTCTTAGCGATTTTAGCATGTACTGCTTTTCTCCTGGGGTTTCTGTGAACTGCATCCAATTCACAGGACATGTGAACTGGCAGCCTTCTCTATGGAGCCAACTCACATACTGTATCTGTGGGCCGGCTGTGGTGCATTTTTAAAAAGAGTCTTGTGCGTTTTTCAGTCTGGTTCAGTTGCGATTTCAAGTAATAATTTGTACCTGAATCGCATCTGAATTGTACCTGAGCCAGTGAACAAAACCGCACTGGTCTCCTTTATAAAAATCAAATTAGTAGTCTATAAACTGTATCTTTTGATATGTAGCCAATAAAGACTTGCACCAGAGAGTACAACGAGTGGCTAGCTTTTCGTACTAATAAGAATAATTACATTGGGGATGGAACATCCCAGCCAGAGCACTGCTCTTCAACTGTTGAACTTTAAATTAAGCAGTCAAGCTGGGGTATGGTTTTTTGACTCAGAGATATACTTACCAGACCCGCCGATCCTCCCTACACAAAACCGGTCCCTGCCCCCGCGCTCCAGCAGTCTTAAAAATGGACTGTTCTTGACATCAGCACATTCAGAGCATGCTCCATGGACAGCAACAGTTCACTGCTGGACCATGAGGGGTGAATCAAGTGATAAACTTTCTGCTCTCTCCTGGAAAAACTGAGCAGTTGGCCAATGCAGTGTAGGCACAGCCCCACTGCATGGGGAGGGGAATGCCATAAGTTGGGCTTTAACAGTCCCAACTCTGTAAAAATGTCACCATCTTGCTCATTTTTGTCCACTCAGACCCTATCTTTTCCCAATGTTGCATTAACAAGTCAGGGAAGGAACTGGAAGAGAGAACTTTTCATGAATTAACCTAAATTAGTGTAAAGAGGAGAAACCCCTTCTAATGTCAACAGTCTGTAAAAGGTCATGTTACCAGATACGTTTTGTGAAATCCTAAGCAGGACCTAAAAAAAATATATATACTGTACTATAAATTTCATGTTATTTAAGCACAATCGCCAAAATGATATAAAACTGTATTTTCAATAAAAGGTCCTAGTGCACTTTACAATTTAAAGATTTGCTCAGGCTTGACTAAAAGCTAGCAGCGATGGAGTTAATATACTGTAGACCCGCAATATGTGTAAACATTTGTAGTCAGGTTCAGTTCTCAGAGTATCGATTCACTGATGGCGAAGGATTGTGATCGCTGACAGTGTGGTCCAAAGGAAGTCTGTGGGAATCATTGATCTGTGCAAAAAAATTGACAAGCCTGAAATCTAAAGGGGAAGTGCCATGCGGAAACACGAACGGGCTATTTATGTGCATAAATATTTTATATTCAGAAAAATCTAGCTTTCACGTAAGCGGCAGAGGTTATAGGTGCGTAATTTATCGAGCCTTTGCTTGTATATGGCTTGCGAGTCTCTCTGACTGCCCATAATCAAGCCCCCAAGGCGATTAGTAGCTGGTAATGAGAAACCCCTCTCCTCCCCCCTTCTCCCGCTTATGTCTGCTACTTCCACATTACAAGGCTGCGAGGAATCTTAAGTTTCTACTTCTCGAATCGCCTATTGTGAAATGAGCTTGCACCATTATGATTTTCTCTTTTTTTTCTTCTCGTATGGCAAACAACAGACTATAGCATTTCCAATCAGTTTTCAATCTCTTTCATATGGAAGGTTCTTTTTGATTGTGTAAGTAATGCACCACTTCTACGTCATTCTCTAGGGCAGTATGATAGTAAAACATAATGTTCAGGGAAATTTGGGGGAACAAACACCACTTTCTACCTTATGTTACTTTTTCATGTTAGAAAGTTTATCTTTGGATAGCAGAAAAACTGTATACCAAAAGAGAGCATTCCATTTGCTAGATGATTGAAGTTATACAATGATATCATTAAAATGCGATCACGATGCTGTCCGTTCTTGAATTAAAAGCCTTTGGAAATGTTCTTTTGAGTGGGGACCTTTCTGACAACTCCTGCTTATCCCTGGGGGGAAGGGGGTCCTCAAAAGACTCAAATATAAGAGAATAATTTATGGAGGATCTCAATTCTTTAAAGGTAATGTGTTGGGGAGAACTGGACACCCATCTGACTGCTAAGATCTAGATGCCTAGATTAGTTGCTTCGATTGCATCAGTGTGCAATACTAATCTAAATAATATGTTCAGCAGAAGGGTAATATTTTTAAGAAATCTTAATTTAAAGGGATAATGTAAGGGATGGAAAAATATGAATGTTATACACATTGGGGTTGATTTACTGGAGAGTGCAAAATCCGGTGCAGCTCTGCATATAAAATCAGCTCCCAGGATTTATTTTGTCAAAGCTTAATTGAACAAGCTGAAGTTAGAAGCTGATTGGCTATCATGCACAGCTGCACCAGATTTTGCAGTTTTAGTAAATCAACCCCATTGCATTGCATGAGTACTGTACAGAAAGCTGTTCCAAAAAGATGCATATTAGAGATGGAAGCTAAATTTGGGGTTGGAAAAAGTTACCCTGGCAGTGGGGTTAAATGTTTGGTTTGAAATAAGAAGAAATACTTGCATTATCCCTTGCTCCAGTTGTTTTTTTCTTCAGCATAAGATGGGTCCCCTGAGGCCACTCCTCCTACCGGTCACAGCTCTCTGATGTCATCAAATACAAAGCAGGATCAGCAGAGAATGTCAAGGGGCCATCCACATCCTGGAAACGTCAGCGGATAAAGGAGAGCACCATCTGCTGGAGGAGCATGGAATTAGGTAAATATTTCACCTTACGCCCCTTTCACGCGCCCGTGTCCGTGTGCGGGGTCTGCTTTGCTCAGCGGAGATGTGCGGTGACAGATCTGTTAGAGCCCTGCTCTCCTCTATGGGAAATCAGATGAAAACGGACCGTCTGTCCATTTTCATCCGATCCCCAGACTAATGGAAAAATAGGGTTTCCATCCGTTGGGATTTATGGTACAGGATCGGATCGGAGAAGGCGGGTGTCAGTGGACATGTCACCGCTGACATCCGTTGATCCATAGAGGAGAATGGAGCATCTGTTCAGGTCCGCCTGAAAAACTGACAGGTGCACCTAAACAGAATGACTATGTGAAAGGGGCCCTTACTCATCATTCCCTAGATAAAATTAGCATTGAACCCTTGCAGTGAAGAGGTCTTACTGCAAGGGTCATTTTTTTATCCTCCATGGAGTTCGGTTTTAAATTTAATCCACTCTTTGAAAAACACTATTTAATTTTTTGTACACAGTTGCTTTAAGTACCTGAATCCTTTCTTTAATTTAGCTACATTTATTCTCTATACAACAACACTCGATGGGAGCAGGATGGTCAGTACTTTGAACTAAGCAGAGCTCTAATTTGATCAGTCTAATACATACGTACAGCGCAGAAGAATGAAGACATGACCTCATATGTGTGCTGCAACACCTACATTGTCCAATCAAGTTAGGGGAGGGTCCATGATTAAGCATTACTGCTAACCTGTACTGAAGGCTAAGGACACAGCTAACTTGTCTGGCAGGAATGTCTAGATCAGTGGTCTCCAAACTGCAGCCCAGAGGTCGGATGTGGCCCTTTGCTTGCTTTTATCTGGCCCTTAGCGCACTATTCCTTTCCCTGATACCAACAGTAGGGCATAATTCCCCCTTACTGAGACCAGTAAAAGGGCACAATTCCTCCTAATGACACCAACCATGGGGCACAACTCTTCCCACTGACGTCAACGATGGGGCACAACTCCTCCCAATGACACCAATACCGGGGCACAATTCCTCCAAATAACACCAACAATTGGGCCCAATGACACCATCGATGGGGCACAATTCCTCCCACTGACACCAAACATGGGGCACAATTCCTCCTGCTGACACCAAGGATGGGGCATAACTCCTCCCAATGAAAGCAATGGTGGGGCACAATTTCTCTCAATGACACCAACAATTGGGCTCAGTGAGACCAATGATGGGGCACAATTCCCTGAATGACACCAATGATGGGGCACAATTCCTCTCAATGACACCAACAATGGGGCACAACTCCTCCCACTGACACCAAAGATGAGGCACAATTCCTCCCAAAGACACTAGCGATGGGGCACAATTCCGCCCAATGACACCAATAATGGGGCACAATTCCTCCCAATGACATCAATCATGGGGCACAATTCCTTCCACGGATGCCAAAGATGGGGCAATGTTTTTTTCTTGCTGACGTTTTCTACTCCAATTGGCCACAATGCGGCCCCCCTAAAGTCTGAAGGACAGTAAACTGGCCCCCTGTTTAGAAAGTTTGGAGACCCCTGGTCTAGATCATAACTAGACTTTTCTTGTACACTCAACTCCCTTCTGCTGCAAGAAAGACCAGCAGCTACCATTTGCAGGTGTGATCTTGACTAGTCCCAATGCACAAGATACTCCTTTCATGATGCTGTATATGCTCCTCTGGTGATGCTGTATATACTCCTCTGGTGATGCTATATACTCCTCTGGTGATACTATATACTCCTTTGGTGATGCTGTATATGCTCCTCTGATGATGCTGTATATACTCTTCTGGTGATGCTCTATACTCCTCTGGTGATGCTATATACTCTTCTGGTGATGCTATATACTCCTCTGGTGATGCTATATACTTCTCTGTTGATGCTGTATATACTCATCTGGTGATGCTATATACTCCTCTGGTGATGCTATATACTCCTCTGGTGATGCTGCATATACTCCTTTGGTGATGCTGTATATACTCCTCTGGTGATGCTATATACTCCTTTGGTGATGCTGTATAGTCCTCTGATGATGCTATATACTCCTCTGGTGATGCTGTATGTACTCTTCTGGTGATGCTATATACTCCTCTAGTGATACTATATACCCCTCTGGTGATGCTATATACCCCTATGGTGATGCTATATACTCCTCTGGTGATACTATATACCCCTCTGGTGATGCTATATAGCCCTCTGGTGATGCTATATACTCCTCTGGTGATGCTGTATATCCTCCTCTGGTGATGCTATATACTCTGGTGATGATATATATACACCTCTGGTGATGCTATATACTCCTTTTGTGATGCTGTGTATTCCTCTGGTGATGCTGTATATACTCCTCTGGTGATGATATATACTCCTCTGGCGATGCTGTATATACCCCTCTGGTGATGCTATATACTCCTCTGGTGATACTATATACCCCTCTGGTGATGCTATATACCACTCTGGTGATGCTATATACTCCTCTGGTGATGCTATATACCCCTCTGGTGATGCTATATACTGCTTTGGTGATACGATATACCCCTCTGGTGATGCTGTATATACTCCTTTGGTGATGCTATATATGCCTCTGGTGATGCTATATCAACCTCTGGTGATGCTATATACTCCTCTGGTGATGCTTTATATACTCCTCTGGTGATGCTGTATATACTCCTCTGGTGATGCTATATACTCTTCTGGTGATGCTATATACTCCTCTGGTGATGCTGTATATACTGCTCTAGTGATGCTATATACTCCTTTGGTGATGCTGTATATACTCCTCTGGTGATGCTGTATATACCCCTCTGATGATGCTATATACTCCTCTGGTGATGCTATATACTCCTCTGGTGATGCTATATACCCCTCTGATAATGCTATATACTCCTCTGGTGATGCTATATACCCCTCTGGTGATGCTGTATATACCCCTCTGGTGATGCTGTATATACTCCTCTGGTGATGCTGTATATACTCCTATCTATCAATGCTGTATACCCTATCTAATGATGCTGGGCTCTATACTCCTGACACAATGGGTGGAATCTATAAGGGGTGGAGCTTATGAGTGGGAGGGGTAAAAAGGAAGGACGGGGTCTGGCGCCCACCATCCTAAAATTTCATCAGCTGCCACTGGTTTAGAGGCTGTGTTTGACCTGCTCTGCGTTTTATCAGATACAGCATGTCCTATTGAGTTATGTTTGAACTGCAGGTAAAGCAAGTCAAATGCAGTCTTTTGAGGAAAGTTTAGCACTTTAACGCATATGTTCGAGCAGTGCTGCATTTCAATAAAAAAGGCTGCATTTGACTAGAATGCCCATATACAATGGTTCTAGTCTGGATATCAATCTACCATGTGAGATTGGCAAATCTTAATGAACTGTGAGCTGTATGACACTCAATCCCCTATCCCTCGGGAGCAAGTAGATCAGGTTTAACTCCTTCCTCTAGAACCTTTTTTAACGAACAACCAATATATCCAGTTTCTAACAACTTAAAAAAAAAATACGTCTGGAAATTTCTGTGGACTTAATCAGGACAATAGAATGTCCAATGAGACCATGAAGACTGAAGTATTCTATAGTAATCAGTCAACTGAAATGTGATTTCTGTAGATTACTATACCTTTGCATGCCATCATTGCTTTTTGCATTGGATAGCTTTAAAACAGGTCATGTTGCACACTTAGATGCAGGCTTTACTTCCTGCTTTGCACTGCCACACAATAACTGTCCTTTACTGAGTATTCTTATCCCACAAGTCTAGGAGTGGGCGACCTAAAGTGGTTGTAAAGTCACTGACTACAATTACTGGAATCCCCTCTGTTATAGAAAGCTATACAGTACAGTGTGCGTAAGATGTGTGTTTGTAAAATTATGCAGATAAATGCCTTATTTTACAGCGCTGCTGTGCGGTCATGTGACCTCCCGCTGCTCTCCTTCCCCGATCTAAGTACTACAGTGGGAGGGGCTGATATTCTGCTCTGACGTCAACCTGGAGGTCATGTGACCACACAGCGACACTGTGAAATAAGGATTTTAAGAAAACACACACTGTACTGTATAGCTTGCTATAACAGAGAGGATACCAGTAATTGTCTTCAGTAACTTTACAGCCACAGGGAATAGCGGCAGGATGGGCGGGGAGGCTGACACACACAGACTAGGAACTGAGGGTGGGAGGGGGAGAGGGAGAGACTCTGAACACAGCAGGATGATGGAGCCACATAAACTGACCACGGTATCATGGATCAGCAGTCATGATTACCGTGGTTAGCACACCGACGAGGACACGGGAACAGGCAGGATCAACTAGGTATTTTACAGCATAGAGTGGGACAAATGACACTGCAGAAGCGTTATTCTGATTATCATGCTTTAAAGGAACAGGATCATTTTTTTTAGGATGACAACTGCTTTAAGCCAATCAGACATGAATTGAAATTCAGCCAATTCAGCAGGGGCTGGCCGAATTTTGAATTATGTATAGGCAGGCTGGTTGTACAGAAGTTGATATACCAATCAACTTCTGTACAACCAGTCTGTCAGATGTTTCCCTGCTCGATCAGTGCTGACGGCTATAGCCTGATCATGATCAATGTATTCTGATGGCAGGGAAGTCTCCCCGCTGTCAGAATTCAATGGCTCAGCAGGGAGGATTCCCTCATCCGCATGTAGCACCCTCTAGCTAGTGTGCTAATGTAAATTGGTTAGTTGTTAGAGTAGGCAAATTGGCTTGGCTGAGAGCCAGGCCTGGCCTGAATCTGGGTCAGGGTTTAGTGACTCAGGGAGGCTGGATGAGATCTGGCAGCTCTCACTGACACTTCCCCCTGGTCTGGAAATTGGCTGTTGTGTATATTTATGAGGACCCCAGCAAATAGGCAGGCATAGGGCAGACTCACCTTATAAATAGACATGAGTCATGCCATCAGGGGAGTAGGGTGGAAGATGGAGATGGAGTGCTGAGGAGGGTGTGGGAGGCCCTCGCAGGGCACCCCATAGTCTAGAGGGGATGACCTCGGGTCTGGGGCTTGGGTGCTGGAAGGATCAGTCACAACACACAAAGAAAACCCTTCCTGGAGGCACGGGAGCAAGTTAGAGGACAGCAGGAGCAGGTCAGCACATCTAGGAGATCTCCTGAGAAGTCAGTCGGGTGGGCTGGTGAGTGTTCAGTCTGGAAGGACTGTGGAGAGAATGTCAGTCTGGAAGGACTGTGGGGAGGAGTTAACCAGGAGGGCTAGTGAAAGGGCAGCTGCAGCCAGGCGGGTTGAAAACGCCTTAAGAGGTGGTGCTGGGATCAGTGACCACAGAGAGAAAGTGCTGGGAAAGTGTGAGCTGTGTCACCCTATGTTCAAGTATAGGGGCTACGAGTTCCTGCCTGCAATGAGCCTTTGCTAACAAATTGCAACAAGGTGACACAGCTGGATTTCTGCTAGGGAGTGCTGGAGGAAGAAGAGGAGCTGTATATAAGACTGTATATAGAAGTTGCCCCTGAAGTTGGTTTTAAGTCAAGTGGGCATCCCATAATATTCAATCCCAATCCAAGTTCATATCCCTCAATAAAACAAACAAAACAAAGTCACAGACTCTACTGTTCTGTGACTCTGAGTGCCTGTGGAAATTCGGTGTGCCTGGCTGTGCAGGGAGGGAGATCCAATTCTACCTGCAGCTCCTTAGGAGGTGTGCTACACACATCGAGTGTGCGGATGGGGGAATATAGTCAAAAAATATCTATAGGACTGCTTTAGAATCTATAGGCTGATTTACTTAAGACGGTCGACTCCATACATAGATGATGTTTATCTCAGCAGTTGTTAAAGTGTGTATAAAGGCTGTTTGATCCTGTCTCTCTGATCCTCCTCTTCTTCCACTGTCTCCAAAAAATAACCTGATATTTACAGAGCCAGGGGATGGGCTGCACATGCTCAGTTTGGTTTATATTGCTAGAGAGGTTTTTTTTTGTTTCCTTGTGAGGGTGCATGTGATCAGCACAGGGTCAGTCAGCACTGTCCAGCCATGTCCAGACAGAGGATAAGGGGAGAATGAAAACTCCGCCTACAAGCTCTATTTGGAAGTGATAGAAGTCACAAGACTGCCATAGACTGCTGATGAGAAGTATTTATCAGTTTATATTTACTAAAATAATTGCATTTCCATGTTCTGTGTACTGTAGGAGACCAGATATAGTGAATGCAGGTTCTGCCTTTAATAACATTTTAACCACTTGCCGACCGCAGTCTGACGGCGACAGAGAGGCTCGTTATTGCAAACCGCCATACGACGGCGGCTGTGATAACTAGTGCTGTGAGCGCGAGTGCGCTGCCGGAGGCGCACTCGCGCACTCACAGTGTCCGGGGGGGGCCAGGGAGCAAGTGCAGCGGACTCGATCGCCGCCGGCTACCTGCAATGCCTGCCGCAGTGAAAGAACGTATGTATGTAAACAGGGATCTCCGTTCTGTTAGAGGGGGAAGGGCGATGATCACAGGCTTCCTCTATATGGAAGCCGTGATCATCCCCTTTCCCCAGCCAGGGCAGCCAACACACAGTTAGAACACGCCCAGGGAACACAGTTAACCCTTAGATCGCCCCCTGCAGGTTAACCCCTTCACTGCCAATGGCATTTACACAGTAATCAGTGCATTTTTATAGCACTGATCGCTGTATAAATGCCAATGGTCCCAAAAAAGTGTCAAAATGGTCCGACATGTCCGCTGCAATATCGCAGTACCACAAAAAATCGCAGATCGCCGCCATTACTAGTAAAAAATAAAAAAAAATAAAAAAACCCCAGAAATGAATTCTCATCATCCGTAAACGCAGCCACTTTTGCGCAAACCAATCAATAAACGCCGAATGCGTTTTTTTTCTAACCAAACGCGTTTTCACCGACGCAAATGCCTACTACTCTTA
>BLSH010130462.1:1370789-1394248 GCA_018402905.1 Glandirana rugosa | reverse complement strand
CCCAGGGAACACATTAAACCCTTAAGAGCGCCCCTCCAGGTTAACCCCTTTACTGCCAATGGCATTTACACAGGAATCATTTTTACACAGGAATGCATTTTTATTGCACTGATCGCTGTATAAATGCCAATGGTCCCAAAAAAGTGTCAAAATGGTCCGACATGTCCGCTGCAATATCGCAGTACCACAAAAAATCGCAGATCGCCGCCATTACTAGTAAAAAATAAAAAAAAATAAAAAAACCCCAGAAATGAATTCTCATCATCCGTAAACGCAGCCACTTTTGCGCAAACCAATCAATAAACGCCGAATGCGTTTTTTTTTTTACCAAAAATATGAGGAAGAATATAAATCGGCCAAAACCGATGGAAAAAATGTTTTTTAATATTTTTTTTGGATTTGTATTTTAGCAAAAAGTAAGAAATTTGGGTTTTTTGCAAAATTGTCTCTCTTCTTTTGTTTATAGCGGCGATCAGAAATGACGCAGAGGTGATCAAATGCCACCAAAAGAAAGCTCTATTTGTGGGAAAAAAAGGACGCAAATTTCGTTTGGGTACAGCATCGCACGACCGCGCAATTGTCAGTTAAAGCGACGCAGTGCCGAATCGCAAAAAGTGCTCTGGTCCTAAAGTGTGAAATCCTTACGGGGCTGAAGTGGTTAAAGTGTATCTTTAGCCAAAACATTGTTTTTGGTTGTGGATAGAGTAGGGAAGTGTTAGAACTTGTCAGGTTTTATAGCTGTCTGTGCCCCAACTGCGAAGCTTCACCCTCTCTATCTGACATTGTGACTATTGTTATCGGCACAGAAAATGATGGGAAATCCAGAATTATACACCTACCACAGCTCCGCTCACCATGATGTCGTCACTGCTAGCCTCACGTGTTGCGCCATCAAACCTTGAGACTAGCGGTGACGTCATCACAGTGGGCGGAATCCGAATGCCATATATTGGAATATTGTTGTGACATGCCTTGTTTTATCTGCTGAAGCGTGTGGTTTTTTTTACTATTTTCTATAAAAATCGTTAGAACGATCTACACTATCAGTGTCTCTCTCATATTATCTTGCCATAGGGAGATGACCTCTGAGGAAAGAGGAAGATTGGAGAGGAATTATGTATTTATACATGCAAATAAAATGCAATTGGCCTCCTTTTATCGGTGGAGGTCACTCTGGTGTGCATGGTGTGGAAACTGAAGCTTTCTAGCACTGTCCGAAGATTGACTAAATTGCAATAGGAGATTGCACAAAAATTGAATGGTGTATGGGATTGACTTTATTTATTAATTTATATAGATTTTCTACCGCTGTTGCACTTTACATTGAAATTGGAATTAATTAATTTAATATTACTGTAACATATCGATTGATTCTGGTTTATAGTTTATTGTAGCTGTATTGAGGTTTGATTTATTTACTGAATTATCATATCTTTATATATACAGTATCTATTCTATTTTATTTAGATAATGATTATAATTTATTGATTTGGGGTTTTTCACTTATAGCCCTTCACTGTTTGTAATACATATTTCTTCTTTTGTATTGTCATGACGAGTGGACATGTTGTAGTTATAGCTGCTTGCTGATTATTATTTTTTTTTTTTTTTATATTTTGGAATAGTGTGTGGGGTTATTATTATATATTTTTATATTAAAACTAAGCTTTCTTGTGAGTTTCGTAGCAAATGCAATCAATCAACATACTATATCTCTCCCCTGTAGTGTTTTGCAATAAGAAGACATGGAGGAGGAAGGAGGGAGGGGAGTGTCATTTACCACTGTGTATGCCCACGTGTGTGACTCTAAAGCAGTGACGGCTGGTGAAATTTAAGGATGGGGGGTGCCATACCCCACCCTTCCTTTTGACCCCTCCCACTTCTCACAAGCCCCACCCCATATAGATTCCACCCATTGTGTCAGGAGTATACAGCCCAGCATCACTAAATAGGGTATACATCATCGCCAGATAGGAGCATATACAGCATCACCAGAGGAGTATATACAGCATCACCAGAGGAGTATATAGCATCACTAGAGGAGTATACACAGCATTACCAGAGGAGTATATACAGCATGACCAGAGGAGTATATACAGCATTACCAGGAGTGTACACAGCATTATCAGAGGAGTATACACAGCATTGCCAGAGGAATATACACAGCATTGCCAGAGGAGTATACACAGCATTGCCAGAGGAGTATATACAGCATCACCAGAGGAGTATACACAGCATTGCCAGAGGAGTATACGCAGCATTACCAGAAGGGTACCTGCACTTACCCCATCTAGGAGCGGGCGGGTGGCAGGCAGGCAGCGAGCAGTGTCCAGCGAGCGGGGATCGGGGAGCAAGGAGCGGCTTGGCTTCAGCCGTACACCCCCCTCCTCCTCTGAGAAAGGCATCCAATAGGATCGCCTGTCTTCTCTGCCAATCGGGAAACCGGTAACATACCGGTGCTTCCTGATTGGCGGAGAGCGGTTCATTGTTAGAAAGGCAAATGTCCGTTTGCCTTTCTAAGGACTCGTGGCGCCACGCTCTGCACCACAAGCCCCACTATACTGAAACCTATTAGAGCTTACGGCTCTAATGAGATACTTCAAAGAAACCCCCGCCGCAGTAATTCATGCAGCTGGCGCATCAAAGAGGCCAGCCGCATGAATAGGGGGTGGTCCCGGGCGGCCATGGATAGATTTATGCTATGCATTAATCTATGCATAGCATAGAGGGGGTGGCGAGGACAGAGGGGGCGGCGCCCGTACACCCTTAATGGATGGGCCGCCCCTGCTCTAAAGTCACGTGGGTTGCACAGATGAGAAAATGAAAGGAGGAAATGAAGAGCTTGGAATGGAACTGAAATTGAACATGCTCCATAGAGGACACCAGCTTGTATACACAATCTCAGCCTGCAAAGGGGACACAGAGAAAATGGGAGGGACAGCTGGAGGCAGGATCAGCCAGGTATATTTCACTCTACTTAAAACCAATGCTTTAGTGGTTTTGTGAGTATGAACACTGTTATATAGCATGTAATGAGAGTTTTTCATAATCTGGGTTTATGATACCTTAAAGAAGAGTTCCAGCCTGGGGAAAAAAAACAAATACTGTAGTTGCCGATGTCGGCACCCCAGACAATTATCAGATCGGCTGTCAGGTGCTGCTGCTGCCATCTCCACTAAGGGAAACCGGCCGTGAAGCCATTCGCCTTCATGGCCGGTTCACTACTGCACATGTGCAAAGCACGCTGCCCTTTCTAATTAGGAAGGGGGCCGAACTTCCGAGGGACGACCTGTCAAAAACAGGTTCTCGTTCCCTCCTCCCCTGTGAAACATGTCAAATGCGGCACTGGAGGGAGGGGAGGAAGCAAATAACCAGAGGTTACACTTAATTTTGGAGAATAGGAAGACTGTTTAGTATCATAATATAACACAATTATAGAAGCAAAGCATGTAAAATGAGAAAGACGCATGTAGCACCCTCTCCATATAGGTAGGTGCAAGGTGTCAGGATTTTTTTTTTGTAAGAAAGGTAAATTTAGTCAGGCCTAGCTGGAAGCCAGGCCTGATTGTTTTGATCATGGGCAGGGGAGTGGCCTAGGGAGTGACTGGTGACTGCAGGGAGTAACACCCCTTGGTTACCCCTCCTTTCTGCTTCAGAACATTCTGGAAGAAAGGGTGGGGAAAAGGAGGTGAGGCTTCCTGAGGAGCTCTGATCAATCCCAAACCTGGACAGGCTTCCTTAAGCACCTGGAGTCAGCCCAGTCAGGGAGGAGAGTTTGGGTGGAAGAGATGGAGATGGAGTACTGAAGCTGTCAGGGCCTTGAGGGAGCCCCCAGTCTGGAGGGGGGTGACTTCAGCCTGGGACTCGGGTGCATCCTGGAGAATAGTGAGATCCTGGAACAGAGGCACAAGTGAGAGAGCAAGTGGAGGACAGTGGGAGAGAGTACTGCCAGGAAGGTATCCAAGAAAGGAACTGTGCCGGTGAGTGACACACACCCTGGGAAGCTGGTAGAGGCACACAGGAGCAGATTGGGGTGAGAGACAGTCTGAGAAGGGTGCAAGAGCCAGTTGGGACTTTGGTGTCACTGTGGCAGTGGAGAGGGCCATTGCAGGCAGGAGGACTGGCAGGGCCTGGAAGAGGATGGGCTGGGAGCAGTAGTCCATCAAGGCTAGCTAGCACTTTCAACTAACTTTTTCTACACTATAGGGGCCCGCAGTCCCTGCCTGCAAAGGTTGGTTCAGAGGCTGTGCTAATTGAGAGCAGACCTCACCATGTGCTAGCCAGCCTGAAGAAGTTTGTGCAGGAGAGAGCAAGAGGAAGTAACTGAGAAGCCAGATTGTGCTGGAGGAAGAGGAGAAGTGTATATACAAGAGTGCATATAGAAAGACCCGTGAAAGAACTGTTAATCCTAAGGGCATCCCATAATTACCCTTTTCCCATGCAAGTTTAATCCCCTAATAAAATAACAAAACAAAGTACTGGCCTGTTCTTGTTACTCCGGATGTGTGGAGAGAGGTAATTGAGGGCAGTGTAGCAGGTGGAACCACTACTTCCAGCAACTCCTACAGGGGCATGGTTACACACATCATAGATTATTTTAAGGTAAACACTGCACTAATAACTTATAAAAAATATCTACCCTTTAAATAAGTGTTACGTGTGCATACTGATTCATGTTACAATATTCATTGACTAACAGGTTTTACCTTATATCTCTTCAAAGAAGAAAGAAAAAAACAACCATTAAAACAGGTCAATGAATCAGCCATTGTAGCATTGTACCATTGTACTCTGTTGTATTTAAACTATGCTGTGATTTGGCTGTTGGTAATTCAATATATTATCCCTGCTCATATCTCATACCAGCTGGCTCGACGAATGCCATATTTGCATATTCCACACCCACTTTGCCTTATTTGCATGTATTAGAGGGAAATGGCACAGTGTCACGCAGTTTGCGAAATGACGTGTGAAAAATGACGAGGGGTAATTGCACTTGACAAATGCGAGGAAAATTTCACGCTGATTATGTGACTTCTGCTGCTAGTGCCCTTTCCTTTCAGTTGATAAGCATTCCCGTATGTCACCAGCTTGTTCTGCAAATTTGGCACATCTTTATCCTGGTCTGAGAAAATAGATCCAATGGAAAAAAAATGAATCTTACTGGAATTTTTTTTTTTAAGCTTTTCACATCCTTCTTCATCTGTATTAAGTCAGATTACTGAATTTCAACCCGGTTGCTGCAGCCTCTATCTGTGATTTCTGTGACATGTGACATTTTGAGCAGCTCGTAAAAAACATGTGACCGTTGCCGTGGATAATGTGCAAATTGTGCCACAGTGTGGCTCTTAAGGGGTGAAGGGTTAAGTCTGGTTAATGAGGCCCTGGTAAGGCTTGACAATGGTCTTCTTTATAATCTTTGTTTCCTCGCCATGCTGACTGTTTCTTTCTATTCCGAGACACGCATTTCGCATGGAGCAATAGTAGCTTTGTCCAATGGCTTCTGTGAATAGGAAGAAAGACAGGCATTTTTATTTAACCTAAATGTGACAGGTCGATAGGTGCACTGCAGCTTAGCAACATATGGTAGCGTTAAAACTGAACAGAGGCACTCGGCCATATAACAACTTTCCTAATTATTTTAATGGCTGCACCGTAAATTAAGATAAACCGGTAAAAAAAAAAAAAAAACAACTTTTACATACGAAGTTTGAATTAAATCTATTTTTAAATCTGTTGTGTACTGGTTTGGTGCAGAAGGAAAATCATCATTTTTCATTCTCAGCAGTTTAGAGTCATGTTGACTTCAGTTTCATTGGCGTTACGTAGTTCTAAAGTTAATTATAGTAAAAAGGACACTTACTAGACATGTGCGGTTAGTTTCGTTCCAAATTAAAATTTGGATGAATTTTCGTTTTGTATCCGAATTTCCAAATTACAATAGTACAGAATGTAAAGGTATCCGAAATAACGGAAAAAAAAAATTCGGACGAAATTTGAATTCGAATAATTATCAAATTGTTTTTGAATACTTTTCCAATTCAAATAGTTTTCAAATTCGAAAAGTTTTCAAATCAGAAATCGAATTTGAATAATTTTCCAACTTCCAAAGAGAACAAAATAGAATAGAAAACAAAGGAATAGAACAGAAAAAAACCAATAGACTAGAAAAGAATGTAACAGAAAACAAAAGAATAGAATACAAGAGAGGTGTTCCACTCCACCACATTATATTGTTTCATTTTCTGTTATATTCCCCTCTATAGTATTCTATCGTTTTTCATTCTATTCCTCCACTTTCCACTCCACCCCATTCTCCTTGGCATTTGGAAAATGATTCGAATTTGAAAACGATTCGAAAACTTTTCGAATTCAAAAACTTTTTGAAATTGGCTCGAAAACTTTTCGAATGGATTTGAATATGAATAAACGAACGAATACCGAAAACGAATGAAACAAATCTAAACTAACCAAATTTATGCAACTAATGGATCGAAAAACGAAATGATACGATTTTTTTAGCTCTGCACGCCACTTACCCAATCTCTTACCAACGTCTGAAGATTGTACTTAGAGGAAGGAAAAATAGAACATTGCAGCTACAACCACTTGTGCCTCAAAGGGGGAAAAAATTCCATGACCCCACAAAAGCAGTCTGATTGATCCCTGGATTTAAAACATTCCTATGCTCTTTTCTAGTAATTATTACCATGGTCTAGTCCAGTGGTCTCCAAACTGTGGCCCGGGGGCCGGATGTGGCCCTTTGTTTGCCTTTAACTGGCCCATTGGGCCCCTTCCACTGATACAAGACATTATTCCTCCCACTGACACCAACAATGGGGCATAATTCCTGCTACTTAACAATGGGGTATTATTTCTCCCATTGACGCCAACGATGGGACACTATTCCTCTCACTGACACCAAAGATGGGGCACTATTCCTCCTATGTTTACATGTACTGGGGGAGGAACTGGTTGTAATGTTTACTTCCACTGATGCCAGGACAATTTCTACTCCCAATGGCCACATCATGCCCCCCCTCCCGTACTTTGTTTAGAAAGAGTTAGGAGACCCCTGGTCTAGTCTATCATTAATGTCTACTATAAATGTCGCCATGGCTACCACATGTGATAGGGCATTCCAATACCCAGGACTGTAGTGACCACAATGAAGGCCTACATGAGCAGTGCAAGAGGGCAGTCCAAGAATTTGTTGTAGCATGGCAACATTTTTCTAATTTGGTTTCTCTGTTCAGTCCATCTTTGGCTGAATTAAAATATTGTCTGGGCAAAAAATGAAAATTATGAAACATATTCAGTTTTGTCAGGCCTGCCTATGTTCTCCCCTGCTGAACTATGCAAAACCTTTCCCTTTCCCCCACTCCATAACATAAGGGGCGGGGGGAGGTTCTGTAGTCCAACAAGGCAGAACTCAGGCAAAGTATACAATACTGCTTAGTATATCAGTGCAGCAGGAATGCTGTTGTCAGCTTGTAACAGAGTGTTAAAATGGATGTAAACCCCATTCATGAAATTTGAGTCGGGCACGTATATCTGCAGTGTTTTCTTATCTCTCTTCAAAGCACTACGTCCTGTGGCATTTTCCTGCTCCGTTCTTCTGTTATCAGCATGGTAACTTCTGACGAGTTCTCCGTCAACTGTGATAAAACCAGCCTGAATTTTGTGTCAGGGTGGGTGCTAAATAGATTAGCAGAGAGCTGGACTATTCACAGCACAGCTCTGCATTATTTCTTCCTTTTTCTGCCTATGTGGAGAGGGGGTGTGTGCCTTTCCTCCAGTCAGCTGTCTCACAGTGTATGGCAAGAATTTACACCCACAGGTGAATCAGGAAAAGGAAATTCTAACAGGGCGTGCACTTTCTAAACAGTATATAAAGTTGAGGACAGCAGATATACATATAAAACTTATGTAGGAGGATTTGTTTCATCTCTGTGTATCATCTGAGGCTGTTCACTTTACTGGGTATATGTGAGGGTTTACATTCACTTTAAGAGCTCAGTGGATTTCTGGCAGGATCAACAGGTACTTTTTTATACTTGTACCATTTTTAAAGTGACAAAACATGGAGAAATATGCTTGCATTGCAGAGATACACAGCATTTTTTTTTTATTTCTTGCAGATACAGTACATACACTTTGGGGGAGTATTTATTAAAAAATGTGTATGGCTGTTTGTTCATCGAAATTACATATAAATATGTTCTTTTTAAATGGGGCAAAACACCACATTATGACCGGCACCATCTAGTGGCCACAATGTGGTATTTTTCAGATTTGCAAATTTGATCTGCAGAAAATATAAACTTTGAACATTTGATTTTGCCTCATATGCAGTTTCATAAACAAACAGCTATGCAATTTTTTTTATACCTACACCTCTGTAAGTTACAGAATAATAGGGGTAAGGTGATGTAGGGGATGAATAGTGAAATGGTCTAAGTGACACTATATTATCCAGCACCTCATCCCTCTGTATAAAGTGATTGAGAGAAGGGGGGATGCGGGATTATACTGTGCCGAAAATAAGTATGAAATTGTTAAAATATAACAAATTTTATTTAAATATATTTAAAAAAATGAAGGACAATACATAATTAAAAGTATAAGTGCTCCCATATTGTACAGGTAAGGTTACATTGGTATACAGTACATGGTTATACAGTGATTTGGTTACATTCCTCCAACATGTTTTGCCTGTGTAGGCTTCTTCAGGGAACTGTAGACCATGAACCAATTTAAGTAACTGTACAGAAGGAAGAAATTCATATCAGTACAATTAAGATACAATACAAAATACATGAAAAAATATATACAAAAACTTGATAATCACATTTTTTTGCCTGTCACATCCAGCTCACATCACATCCGCTTACCCACGGGCCCACTGGAACCCCACAGAACCTATACGTGTCACAGAGGAGAAAGGAGTGCTGTACATCCACAGGGGACAAACAAGGTCCAGCTACATTGAAAAATATATCAAGAGATTAGTCCGGTAATCTCAACTGGGATAAGGACTAAACGTTTGAATATGAACATGCAGACCCTGCATGACCAAAGGGTGGCTATAATTTGCCTACAACTTACTTAATTTTGTGGAATGCAATTTATTTTATACCTACACCTCTGTAAGTTACAGAATAATAGGGTGAAGGTGGTGTAGGGGATGTTGAGAAGAGTCAGAAAGTTCTATATAGTTCATGGAACATCTCTTCTTTCTATTGTATGGTGATCTGTATAAGTAACAAGCAGCCTCCAAAAAAATATATTAATTGTAGTTTTTTACTAAAAAGATCACATGATTCAAGGGCGAAACTGAAAAAAAAAGGTTTTCAGGGCATTTCTAAAGAGTAAAACCATACAAATATTCAGAACAATACCGCGCTTCTGGAATTAAATTGTGTGACAGCTGCAACAAAAAATAGTGCGATATTCCACCAAAAAAATGTGCTATAAAGAAAAAATTGTTGCGCTAAAATCTTAGTGCTAAAAAACAACTCAATGTGTATAGCTTATGTAATTATTAACATAGACATATTCGTGCAAAATGTTTCAAATGAGAAAAAATTTGAAAAAAATCGTGAACAGAAATACAATTAAAATATAGTCCCAAGGTATGTGAAGAGGTCAGCCATGGTGAAGAAAAATAAGCAGAGAATTGACACATCCAAAAATCCTAATATAGTCCAGAGATGGAGATCACTCTTACTTCCACCACCATAGAGCGTGCAGACACCTCCAGTGACAAGGTAGGGATAAATATAAACCCTTACCAGATGCAGAGACCCGCTATCGCTAGCTAAGGTCTAATCACACATGCAGATATAGCCCTCTGCAGGGACCAAAATGTAGCCGTTCAATCCTCAATTCTCCTAGGACACCGGGATGTTTCTCCCACCGCATCCACAGCAGAGCAGGAAGATCAGGGTTACGAACCTCAGCAAACTCTCACTCCGTATGCCATAAAAAATATGAACTTCATAGCATAATACTGTAATGTTCAGTTTATTAAAGCATAAAATCTAAAACAGGGTACTCACAATGTTCAATACAGTCTCTCGCATTTGGTCAATAAAATCTGCCAGCAGAATATCAGAACGCCCGTCCTCGCGGGATACAACATGTGGTGTGGTGACGTCACCACACCACATGTTGTATCCCGCGAGGACGGGCGTTCTGATATTCTGCTGGCAGATTTTATTGACCAAATGCGAGAGACTGTATTGAACATTGTGAGTACCCTGTTTTAGATTTTATGCTTTAATAAACTGAACGTTACAGTATTATGCTATGAAGTTCATATTTTTTATGGCATACGGAGTGAGAGTTTGCTGAGGTTCATAACCCTGATCTTCCTGCTCTGCTGTGGATGCGGTGGGAGAAACATCCCGGTGTCCTAGGAGAATTGAGGATTGAACGGCTACATTTTGGTCCCTGCAGAGGGCTATATCTGCATGTGTGATTAGACCTTAGCTAGCGATAGCGGGTCTCTGCATCTGGTAAGGGTTTATATTTATCCCTACCTTGTCACTGGAGGTGTCTGCACGCTCTATGGTGGTGGAAGTAAGAGTGATCTCCATCTCTGGACTATATTAGGATTTTTGGATGTGTCAATTCTCTGCTTATTTTTCTTCACCACGGCTGACCTCTTCACATACCTTGGGACTATATTTTAATTGTATTTCTGTTCACGATTTTTTTCCAATTTTTTCTCATTTGAAACATTTTGCACGAATATGTCTATGTTAATAATTACATAAGCTATACACATTGAGTTGTTTTTTAGCACTAAGATTTTAGCGCAACAATTTTTTCTTTATAGCACATTTCTAAAGAGTGTCTACAACACTCTTTAAAAGTCCATCATGCCTCGTTTAAACTGCACGTGCGTACTCTCCTTTCTACTCGCATCAATAGACATAAATCTAATAAAAAATGTGCCCTACAACAGGCGTCCGAACACCTGGATATGCTCCAAACACGGACTGCTGGGGAACCCTATTTGCAAAATTATCAGGATCTTAAGCTTCATACTCGACTGGTGACCCAATTACACCTAGATAAAGCTAAGCAATGCTTCTTCTTCATGAAGCAGCGGGTGTTTGAACACGGAGAGCGAGCGGGGAAATTGCTAGCGTATCTGGCCCACCTAGACAATACACCTCCGGTGGTGGTCTCCTTGTACGGGGAGGGGGGAGAACTTATTACGGCTCCCAGCTTAGTAGCTGTGGAATTTTGCGAATACTATGCCAGTCTATACGCCTCCCACTCCACACAATCTATGCAACAGAAGGAGAACTTCCTCTGTGACATACAATTTCCCCAGCTGGAGCAGGGAGATATAACCCTGCTAGAGGCTCCTATCACCACTGATGATATTACCACCGATATCTCACAGTTGGCGACCTCCAAGGCCCCTGGCTCAGATGGGATTCCACTGGAGTTCTATGCCATGTATTCAGAAGTCCTAATGCCATGCCTACACGACTTGTATCAATCAATTTTCAACATGAAGCAGCTTTCTGCTTCAATGGGGGAGACCAAAATTATAGTTCTCCCTAAGCTGGGCAAAGACCCCCACTCTCCAGAATCCCACAGACCGATATCTTTCCTGCAGGTTGATATTAAGATACTGGCGAAAATTCTGGCCTCCCGACTCAATCGGGTAATTCTTTCCCTGATCCATTCGGCTCAGACTGGCTTTATGCCAGGAAAGAACACTGCAATGAATATTAGAAGACGCTTCATGTATATCCAGGCCAATCATGACAGTGTGGGCATGAGATTGTTGGTCGCCTTGGATGCCGCCAAGGCCTTTGATTCTGTTGAGTGGGGGTTCCTATGGGAGTGCCTTCGCAGGTATGGCTTTGGCCCAAAGTTTATTCAGTGGATACAACTTCTATACCAGACACCTAGGGCCAAAGTACTAGTAAATGGATGTCTGTCGGAAGAATTTTTTCGTTGGGTAGGGGTACTCGTCAGGGATGCCCACTGTCCCCGCTCCTTTATGCCCTGCCGGTAGAGCCACTGGCTATAGCTATCCGGGCCAATACCGATATCAAAGGCCTTCAGGTGGGGGAACTTGTTGAGAAAGTTGTTAAGTTGTTAAGAAAACAACCCAACTCATGGGGCAACATTCGGGATTGAAAATCAACTGGTCCAAATCGCTAATTTTACCTATAGACCCCTTTCCTCCCCCCTGTATGGACCCCCCACTACCCTTACTCCTGGTTTCCTCTATCCGATACCTTGGTGTGGAAGTCACTACTTCCCTGCAGGACTATGTACCACTCAATATAGCACCCCTCTGTACTTTGGTTAAAACCAAGATTCAAATTTGGGCGAAGCTATCGCTAGACGTGATGGGGCATATAAATATTGTCAAAATGATCTTACTACCAAAACTACTGTATTACTTGTGGCTTGCCCTGCTTCCAGTTCCACTAAAAAAGTTTAAGACTATAGACTCCATTTTAAATTCCTTTGTTTGGGGACACAGCCGTCACAAACTCTCCTGGTCTATCCTTAAGAACCTGGTGGCCCTTGGAGGGGCGGCGATGCTGGATTTTCATGATTATTATCTGGCGGCCCAGATATCCCATTTTTTTCATTACCAGAATATGGACCTGGCCAGGTATAACTCCCTGATCAATAAAAACCCCGCCAGGCCATTTTATACACCGATGCAGAAGGTGATGTGCAATCCCCTTCACCCCGCCTCTTCCCAATGTAATTGGGACATGGCACTACACCATCACAAAATATGGAAAGCCACCCTTAAGAAACTAAAGATAACATCTTTCCACACGCACACTACCCTATGGTATAATCATGACCTCCTGGAACTTCTGACGCTACCAGACCCCAAGATTTGGACAGACTGTGACATTCTATACCTACACCAAGTTATGACTCCTACTGGCCCTAAGACCTTTCAAACCCTAAAAGAGGAATTCGGACTCCCCAATTACCTACTGTTTAGACACCTTCAACTCAGACATGCCCTACATACTCAGTTCCCCTCAAACCGTCCCCCCTTGTCCACACCTTCAGTTCTTTGTGTTTTGCTAGGTGACGACCCCTCTCGCCTAATCGCTACTCTTTACGGGATGATACGCCTCCCGTCACTACATCCTTAGTCTATAATGCCAAGATGAAGTGGACGACAGACGTGGGAGATATTGATGACGAAGACTGGGACGAAATTATGGAGGGAGTGAGGCTAGTCTCCCCTAGAGTGCCTGACCGCCTTATGCAATTGTATATCTTACACCACACATATCTCACACCTCAGAGGATATT
The DNA here is from genome assembly GCA_018402905.1 of Glandirana rugosa. NCBI lineage: Eukaryota > Metazoa > Chordata > Amphibia > Anura > Ranidae > Glandirana > Glandirana rugosa. The sequence goes on along the minus strand of BLSH010130462.1, from coordinate 1,380,925 downwards.
CAAATTCCAGCCCTCTAGGAACCCATTGTGCCCGCTCTGTAACCTATCCCCTGGAACCTTCTCTCATTCAATTTGGACTTGCCCCAGGATACAAACCTTTTGGACCCAGGTGATCAGGTTCTTGCATGATGATGTGGGCTCGCTGGCCACTCTGGACCCGAAACTATGTCTCCTGGGCCTACTGCCTGAAATGGACATTGATAAATACATTGCTGTTTTCCTAAGAGAAACATTGTATATTGCCAGGAAAACTATTGCTAGGGTATGGATGCAATCTCTTCCCCCTGAAACCCAGGACTGGATTAGAGAGGTTAATCTTGTTCTACCATACAAAAAACTAATTTATTAACATGGAGGATGCCCTGCCAAGTATACCAAAATCTGGGATAGATGGCTGTTGAGTCCAGACACTTGCACTGATTAAAGAGGCGCGGATCCCTACCATAAGTGTCCCATATGGGCATCATCCCTCAGATTATTACTACTCACAGTGAAGCCTGAACTGTATAGTCCCTGGCTTGATTCGGCCTTCAATGATTTTATACAGCGGTCTCTGATTTATAAGTGCACCAGTATGGTTATATGCTTCAAACTATATTTGCTGTGCAACTATGCTCAAGCTGTATGTAACACACTGTGGAATGTTACTATTATGTGCCATATGCATATCTTTTATTGAATAAAACCGGATTTTGATTAAAAAAAAGTCCATCATGCCTCACATGACAAATGTCGGTGCGGGCGACAGATTCATGTACCTGTGGGAAACAGGCAAATGAATTTGGAGCAAGCCACATGTGGTGGTACACTGAGACCAGGGTGTCCATACAGATAATCCATCCCTTAATGAAGCTAAGATCTCTCCATATGCTGTAACTGTCACACAGACAGTGCAGCAACCACTCTCTGATCGCACTCAGGGGCCTGGGAGGCTGAAAATGGTCCCAGGAGGCCAAAATCACACTGCCGGACCTGGGAGGTCGACCTGGGAGGTCGAAAATGGTCCCGGGGGGGCCAAATTTGCACTCTCGTGCCTGGGAGATCTAAAATAGTCCCGGGAGGCTAAAATCTCACTCCCGGGCCTAGGAGGCCCAAAATAGTGCCGGGAGGCCAAAATCACACTGCCGGGCCTAGGAGGCCGAAAATGGTTCCGGGAGGCCGAAAATGGTCCCGGGAGGCCAAAATCGCACTCTCTGGCCTGGGAGGCTGAAAATGGTCCCGGGAGGCCAAATTCACACTCTCAGGCCTGGGAGATCTAAAATGGTCCCGGGAGGCCAAAATCACCCTCCCGGGCCTAGGAGGCCCAAAATGGTGTCCTTAATAACCAGTGACAGGTTGAGAGGGGAGGAGAGCAAAAATACCGCCCTGTTACAAAGCAGCATACAGAGACAGGCATTCTGCCTTTCTCTGTACTCCAAGTTAGAATTGGTCTTAATTACCTCCAGTTTTGTTATCTATGAACTGGAGGTAATTCTTTTTAAATTTAGTGCAACCATTTGTAAACGTAATTAGGACATGACTCTCAGAAAATCTGACATGAATTTCAGAAAATCACAAGTACAAGCCATTTTAAAGGGCCATTACACCAGAAATGTATTGTTTTCTCTAGGTCTGTTTTCCCAAATTGTTTTTCACATGAAGCTGAATTCAGGGAAGATATTTTGTAGAAGCATAAATAAATAGCGGCTCTGTGATTATTAACCACTTCAGCCCCGGAAGAATTTCGCACTTTAGGACCAGAGCACTTTTTGCGATTCGGCGCTGCGTCGCTTTAACTGACAATTGCGCGGTCATGCGACGTTGTACCCAAACAAAATTTGCGTCCTTTTTTTCCCACAAATAGAGCTTTCTTTTGGTGGTATTTGATCGCCTCTGCGTCATTTCTTATCGCCGCTATAAACAAAAGAAGAGCGACCATTTTGCAAAAAAACCCAAATTTCTTACTTTTTGCTAAAATTCAAATACAAAAAAAATATATAAAAAAACATTTTTTTTCACCGTTTTTGGCCGATTTATATAATTCCTCATATTTGCGATAAAAAAAATCACAATTGGTGTTTATTGATTGGTTTGCGCAAAAGTGGCCGCGTTTACGGATGATGAGAATTCATTTCTGGGGTTTTTTTTTTTTTTACTAGTAATGGCGGCGATCTGCGATTTTTAGCGGTAATGCGATATTGGGGGGGACATGTCGGAACATTTTGACACTTTTTTGGGACCAATGACATTTATTCAGCGATCAGAAATTTAAATGTCCACTGATTACTGTATAAATGTCATTGGCAGTGAAGGGGTTAACCTGCAGGGGGAGAGCTAGGGGTTAAGTGTGTTCCCTGGGTGTGTTCTTACTGTGGGGGGGTTGGGCTAACATGGGCATGAGAGATCTAACTGATCCCAGTGACAGGGATCAGTAGATCTCTCATGCCCCACTGACAGGGCGGGGAACCGCCGTGTTTACATCGGCGGTTCCCCGTTCTTTTCCCTGTAGCTGCTCATCGCGGCTCGCCGGCGGACATCGGGTCCACCCGAGCCGCGGGCACACTCCCCAGGAGTGCGGCGGGTGCGCGTGCGCCCCCCCTGGTGGCCAAATGCGAATCGCCGCTTATTTACGGCGATTCGTGCAGGGCTCCCCGACTGCCGCTGTGAAAAGACGGCGCGCGGTCGGGAACCGGTTAATACATCTTTAAAAACATTTTTTTTTTAATGCAAGCAGTGCTCAGAGAGAAGAAGGAGGAAGCAGCCCAAGGAGAAAGCAATGCTGGTAGGGCCAGATTTGGACCTTGGGGGGCTGGAGCACTTCAGGTTCTGGGGGCCCCTCAATGGTTTACTTTCTCAATGACAGTCACTCTCATGTACACACACATACACACAGTCATAGCATTCTATGTGTGGTTCGCTTGAGCTGCCAAAATTCATTTTTAAACATGATACAATATACCAGTCCAGAGTAAAAACATTTACAGATGATGGTGGGCAAAATATTACAAGATACATTTAATAAAAGAAAGTGTTTTATTATTATTATATGTGTTAATATTATTTTTTGTTTTATATTATTTTTGTATAGAGGGGGCTTTCTGTCAGGGGACCCAGGGCGGTTGCCCGTTTTGCTCCTTTATTAATCTGACACTGAATGCTGGATCACTGGTCATCATACCAGAAAGCAACACTGGAAAGAGACAAGAATAGTGGACTTGTGTAGCGCCCTCTACCATAGGTAGGTGTTTAGGAGTAGATTTTTGTCGAGAGTAGGCAAATTTAGTCAGGCCTGAGAAGTCAGGCCTGATTGTTTTGATTCTGGGCTGGGGAGTGGCCCAGGGAGGACTGGAGACTGCAGCAAGCAACACCCCTTGGTTACCCCTCCCCTCTGGAAAGTTCTGGAAATGTGGTATTTGTGGTAGTTCTGAAGTATGTTAAGGAGCCCTGACCAATCCCCAATCCGGAATGGCAGGGGGCAGGCACCCTTAAATACTGTGGTCTGCCCAGCAGGGGGAGGAGAAGCTCAGGTGGAAGTGATGGAGATGGAGTAGTGTGGAGGCTGTCAGGGCCTGAGTGAGCCCCTAGTCTGGGGGGGTGACCTCGGCCTGGGAGAGCTCGGGTGCAGCCAGGAGGAGAGAGAGATCCTGGAGCAGAGGCACGAGGGTGAGCTGAAGAGGACAGCAGGAGAGAACACTAACAGAGAGATCTCTGGGAGGAACAACAAGCAACAGTGAGTGACACAGCCCAGGGGAAGGAGATGCACAAAGCAGATTGGGAGGAAGACAGTCTGGAAGACGTGCAGGAAGAGACTGGGGTCTGGTGTCATGGACAGTGTGCAGATGGGCTAGGATATGTAGTCCATCGCGGCTAGCTATCACCAACTAACTGACTTTGCTACACAAGGGGGACCTCAACCCCATACCCACAAAGGGTGGTCCGGAGACCTGATAAATCAGGTCTCAGATGTGCTAGCTAGGCCATACAAGCCTGTTTGGAGGCCTGGTAAATTTCCTTCCAGGTCTCACCAGTGCAAAGCAAGGAGCGTGCAGGAGAGAGGAACCAGGAGTTTTCAGCAAAGCAAGAAGTGTGCTGGAGAGAGTTTGGAGAAGTGTATATACTGGAGAGTGTATATAGTGGTCCCCTGTAAAGAACTGTTAATTATTGGGCATCAATTAACTACCCCAATCCCTATCCAAGTTCAATCCCCAAATAAAAACAACAAAAACAAAGGGCAAGCCTGTTTTCTGACTCCCGGATGCCAGTAGGAGTGTGATTGAGGGCAGTTGTGAGCAGGTGAATCACACTAACCAGCCAACCCTAAGGGGGCCATTGGCTATGCTTGGATGGGCAGAAACAAGCTTTGGAGTTTTTTTTGTTTAAATAAAACATTGTGAATTAGTGGGAGAGGCTACTGTGATGCTCAGAGATGGCCTTTAAGATATTTCAATGCTATTAACATAGCCTATAAACTGTCTGCACTGCGGGGTCTCGTGTTAACTAAATTTATTCATTTCGCTACTCTTATCCTATTTATATCCCTGCTCAGTTTATGAAAATTCAGCATGAATCGTTACACCAATCAACAGATTAGAGGACAAATCTGCCAAACTGAAGAAAAACAATCACCTCGAGGAAAATTCCTTCTTCAGCTTCCATCCATAAAAATTATTGATTATGCCAGATTAAAAGTGGCCTAAACTCCTGACAAAAACTTGTCTATCTATCTGCACTTGGATTATCTGCACCCTAGAGAAAATATGGAAACAATGGATGGAAATTGTGTGGAGTAGCTGTATTAATAGGAAAAACTCTCTCAAACAACATCTCTCACTGAAAAACACCACTTATCTATTTTGACCTATATATGACTCCATAAACACTATCATTTTTTTTTAAGCTAAAAAAAACGCTGGAAAAAACGCTGGGTAAAAATGTTGGTAATAGTTTTTTTGTAGTAGCGTTTTAGTAGTGTTTTAGTAGTGTTTAAGAGCGTTTAGGAGCGTTAGGGTTTCATTAGCATTTTTGCAGTTCCCTAAAAGAAATAATCTAAGAAAAACTCTATTAGCAGCGTTTAGGAGCATTTAGAAACATTTAGGAGCGTTTCTGCTGGGAAAACGCTCCAAGAAACATTACAAAAATGTTTTTTTTCTGCTCCTAGGTGCTGAAGCTCAAAACGCGCTAATAGCCTAAAGTAGCGTGCATGGACACATAGGATAATACAATTTAGCTTCTAGGAGCAGAAAAAATGCTAATAACAGGTTCTAGGAGCTTAAAAAATGCTAGTGTGCATGGAGCCTAAAGAAGGCCGCTAAATTTCATATGTTGTTCACAGGAAATCTATCACTTTGTCCATTCAGAGCAAAATGACAAATTATTTTTGTAAGAATTGCCCCAACCACTAATACTCACCTTTGCAAGTTCCCCTCCTTTATTGGAGCCTTCAGTAACTCCTCGTGCTTTTGAGTATGGGGAATTATCATGTGACCTCTTCCAGGGGTTGAGGGAGAGGTGGTCACTATGCCTCTTTTACTACCCAGATTGACATTTTGTTTCAGGTGTTTACATCACTTTATCATCAGCAGCAAAAATGGCAACACTATTTCCTATGCTATCCAAGAGGCCATTAGTGTCTTCGGCCGCTTTCACACTGAACGAATCCGCACAGCGGGGTCCGCCAGCTCAGCAGGATATCTCTCCGATGATCTCCGCTGAGCCAGCGGGTGACGGCTCCGTCTCTGCACACTGTGCAGGGATGGACCTGTCAGCTCCCCGCTCTCCTCTATGGGGAGATCGGATGGAAATGGATCCGCCTGTCCCTTTTCATCCGATCCCATCCAATCCGATCCGCTAGACCAGTGGTTCTCAACTCCGGTCCTCGGGACCCACTAACAGGCCAGGTTTGCAGGATAACTGAAATACATCACAGGTGATATAATTTGCTGCTCAGTGATTGCAGTATTCTAGTCTGTCTCTCCCCAAGGTAATACTTAAAATCTGGCCTGTTGGTGGGTCCTGAGGACCGGAGTTGAGAACCACTGCGCTAGACGGATGGGTGAACGTATCACCCATACGTCTATTTTGAGCGGATCATGTCGGATCGGATGGCAGGTGGGTGTCAGCGGACACATCTTCACTGACATCCACCTGCCCATAAAGGTCTATGGGTGGCTCGCTTGGATCCGTCAGAAAAACTGACAGACGGATCCGAGCAGTCTGTTCGTGTGAAAGGGGCCTTCAACACCTGCCAAGTACCCCACATAAGCCAGATTTGTAAGGGTGTGCTAAGCAGAGCAGTTCAGTACACACTTTTGCGATAGCCAGGCACCTTGTCACTCCGTGCTGACCCAAACATGACACGTTTAGCCATTCACTTTAATAGCTTCCCCTGCTGGGTCTCCAAGCTGAGTAAGCGAATGAAGTGTGAATTGACCAAGGTTGATACGACACAAGCCCTGGATGTTCTCCTGCATCCACCACCCCAGTGAATGTACACTAATAATAAAAAAGAAAAGAATATGATCCAATAGCAACACCAGTGCTTACCCAGTTTGAATACGGTTACTTTACAACTCTAACATACTTAATCTTTATACTTAGAAAATACTACAGGATTAACCTTTGTTACCCAATTACACAGCTAGAGGCAAATTCAAATTATACAGTAAAAAAAATTCTGCGACCTGACTTATCTAGCAGACTAGATATTAGAGATTTGTTTTGCTAACTAGTGTATTAGTGCCCCTACGGCTAGCTTTACATGCATAGATTCCAGCCCATGGGTTGAGCAAAAGAAATCTATTAGATTCTGCTAACAAGGCTGTTAAGAAATCTCCCCTGTTTACTATTTAATGCCAAACCAGATGCTGAAAAGGCCTGTGCTTGCAATCACACTAGAAAAAAATAGCCAGTTTACCTCTAGTCTATTCACATTGTTGTCAATCAAATCCTGATGAAGAGGGTGCTTTTGGACCTCCGAAACATGTTATCTACTTTTTGGATTGCCCCCCTGATTTTATCAGCAGTGTGACATTTGCTATTTAATTCAGGACTGCGAGATTGTCCTGCATTTTCACCGTAGTCCCAGAGTCCTGTGTACACAGGCTTTGCCCTACAAAGGCACTGCCCCAGCTACAGTGTGCCCACAGCTCATTCATATTCAAAGCCAAGGCAGGCTCCTCCTTGGCTCCAGTCACATAGCCAACTTAGAACTTCCTGATACCATTGCATTTGGTGAGAGAATTTAACCCCTTGTGTATCAAATTACAGTTATAAATGCCATGGTAAGCAAGGGGTGAGAGTTCACACTACAGCGACTTGGGATCTGACTCGTGTCACCCCAAGTTGCTTGACAGAAGAAATCCCATTGAAGTGAATGGGAGCCGTCTTAATGTACACTACTGAAGTCGCTCCGACTTCAGAAAAGGTTCCTGTACTACTTCAAGGCGACTTCTATCCGACTTGTGCCCATAGAATTCAATGGAAGTCGCCTCCAAGTCGGATCCCCATCTATATTGAAGCGACTTTACAGGAAAAAGAAAATAATTTACCCAGGTAAAATTAATGATGTCAGAAGAGATTTATTCTCTGATTGGCCACAGACAAAGTCGCCTGGCATGGAGGTCGCTTTGAGTCGCGTTGTAATTCGTCCAAAGTCGCGCTGAAGTTGCGTTGAAGTCGCTTTCAAATCGCCTATGAAGTCATGCCTGAAGCCGGATCGCCCCTGTGTGAACCGAGTCTTAGAGTAAGCAGCAGCAGCTGTGCGCTTACTAACTTCAACATCATGTTAATGTTATTCTGCGAGGATGACATATGATATCCTCCAAGGATCGCGCCTTGCACGCGCCCCACGGGCCACGCTCTGGCACAAGCTGTCACCCTCTGGACACAGCGAATGACAGATCAGTATAACGGTGCGCTGCGGTACCATGTGATCATTGCACCAATCACAGCTCATCACATGACAATTGTACACAATGAATGGCTTTGATTCATGCCATTCATTGTGTACTATTGTGTTGATCACTGTGATTGGTCACAGTAGTCACATGGTACAGACAGGGCCCATCACAGCCCATCTGTACCATGTGATTAGCTGTTGCCAATTACAGCTAACCACAAAAATACACACTAGATGTATTTCATTCCATTCAGTAAAAAACTGTGTTAATAACAGCGATATTCACTGTTATAAGCAACATAGTGTGTAAAAAAAAAAAAATCTTGATCACCTCCCCAGAGTAGTACAGTGTTACTGTGGTAACACTGTATTGCTCTGGTCACAGCATGCAAAAAAGAAATTGCAAAAGAAAAGAAAAAAATGTAATAAAAAAAGAAACAAATATTGTTTTAAGTGAAAAAAATGTTAAAAATGTTTTGTGTTTTTTTTTTTACATACTGTCAGTCTGTCACAGTCAGTGTCACCGTCACACCAGTTATAAAATGACGCTATACTGCACTGGTGACAGTATGGAAACATTTTTTTAAAAAAGTGAAAAAGAATTACAACTTCAAAAAACTTGCCATGTCTCTTACTAAATACCTTGAACTATCCACTTTCCAAAAATAGGTCATTTGGGAGATATTTGTACTGTTCTGACGTTTTCGGGCCTCAAGTAATGACATAGGATGTCAGTACACCAGGATTGATACATTTTTAGATATACACTATATTGCCAAAAGTATTGGGGCACCTGCCTTTACACGCACATGAACTTTAATGGCATCCCAGTCTTAATCCGAAGGGGTTCAATATTGAGTTGGCCCACCCTTTGCAGCTATAACAGCTTCAACTCTTCTGGGAAGGCTGTCCATAAGGTTTAGGAGTGTGTATATGGGAATGTTTGACCATTCTTCCAGAAGTGCATTTGTGAGATCAGACACTGATGTTGGACGAGAAGGCCTGGCTTGCAGTCTCCACTCTAATTTATCCCAGAGGTGTTCTATCGGGTTGAGGTCAGGACTCTGTGCAGGCTCGTCAAGTTCCTCCACCCCAAACTCCCTTGTTGGAGGGCAACATGATTTTTCCATAATGCAAGAACTTTGAAATCTAATCACATCTAGCCTTCACACTGCTGGAAATAACCTGGAATGCAATTCAACAGGTTTTCCCTATGGAACTGAACAATGCATATCAACCTTCATCTGGGAGTCTTGCCCCCTGGCGGGGGAGTAAAAAGCTGGAATGTAAGGCCACATGCACACAGGACATTTTTTGACTGTTTTTCAGCAGCTGTTTTCAGCTGCAGACGTTTTTTCCTACAATCAATAAACCCTCCATCATGTTATCCTATGTGTTCATGCACACACAGGCTGTTATTAACTGTTTTTAGCAGTGACGTTTTTGAGCTGTAAAAAAACTTCAAGAGCTGAGGGTTTTTTTGGACTGTTTTCAGCTGTAAAAACGTTCAAACACTTAAAGCGGTTGTCTACCCATTTTGTTTACTTTTACCTACAGGTAAGCCTAGAATAAGGCTTACCTGTAGGTAAAATGAATATCTTCTTCACCTGTATGGTTTAGAAGATATTCCCTTTCTAATTCAATGTGGCGTTATGGCGCATTCGTCGTGTATGTCCCGGCACATGAGCCGTGTATGTCCCAGGAAAGGCCCGGCATTAGTTCCGGACCTTGCCTGGAAAAACGGGTCCCGCGCGCATGCGCGGGAGTGATGTCTCGCGGCTCTGGCCAGTCACAGCGCCGGAGCCGCGTACCCAGAAGCAAGATCCGTGGGAAGATGTCCGCTCCCACAGAGGGGACCGAGCAGCTCGGTCAGATCTTCGTTTCAAGGTGAGTATTTCATAATGAGCTAGTATGCTATTATTTGTTTTTTTTAGGGTAGACTTTAAAAACATCCAAAAAGAGCCAAAAATGCTCAAAAACATCAATCCCCATCGTTTTAGGACGTTTTAGACCAATTGGGAAAAAAAAACACTGGCCCTTTAAGAATGCGAAAAAACGGGAAAAAATGTGGAAAAACGGCAGTAATATGACGTTGGTAAAAGCTGAAAACATCCCTGATAAGCTACTGACGTTTTTTGGCTGTTTAACCACTTGCCGACCGCTAACCGCAGGTTGACGGCGACAAGGTGGTTCGATATCGCAAAACGCTATCATACGCCGGCGGCTGCGAGATCGAGCACTGTGTCCGGGGGGGGGGGCC
>BLSH010130462.1:1331448-1349510 GCA_018402905.1 Glandirana rugosa | reverse complement strand
CACCTCAAGCTCGCCCGTGTGTCTCGAGAAGCAGGGTCCCCTTCTCTCCCTCTGGGTGGCTCTGTAGTAAACGACAAAGTACCTGATGTTTGACTTCCTGCTCCATCGATATGTACGGGCGCTGGTTGTCCTTTATGATAAATTGCCTCGCCTTTAGTTTTATAAAGTCCTAGATAGAGTCTAGTGTGAATTGGTATCCTCCCGGAACGCGGGGTAGGACCGTCGTGAATCTCTTTCTGCGAATCATATGTTTACCGCGAAGGGAAAGCCAGAGAGGCAATGGCAAGTCCCGAATTCCCGGTACCAGTCAGGAACCGGAATAGGCCTCATGTGAACATGTTCGAAGAAGTGAGGGAGATCGGCAGGCGTCTGCAGAACAAAGGTGCGGCCCTGAACGGTAACGGAGAGACCGAAAGGGAAGCGCCATTTGTATACTAAGCGTCTTTCTCTAAGTGCTGCCAGGATGGGGCGCAAGGCCCTCCTATGGTTAAGTGTGATCTGAGATAGATCCTGAAATATTTTGATTTCCGCTCCGTTAAATAGTATTTCCTGTTGGTCGCGGGCATGTATAGCTACCTCGTCCTTCAGTTTGTAGTCCATGAAACAGCAAATGATGTCTCGGTGGGTCTCCCTCTCTTCCCCTGGGACGAAGAGCTCTGTGTGCCCGCTCGAACTCCACCGGCGCGTCTTGAGGTCTTTCCAAGATATTGTTGACCAGAGATTGGAGGGCAAGAGGGATCTGGTCGCGTTCGATACTTTCAGGGATCCCGCGGATGCGGAGGTTCCGTCTGCGGCCTCTATTGTCGAGATCTTCAAGTTTCCTCTGCATATCTATGAGGTGGAAATGATATCAGGCGCCGTGTTGTTGAAGTTCCTGGATGTCGGCGTTGTGACGGCCGGCAGCTCTTTCAACTTCTTCGAGTCTGTCATTAACTCCTCTGAGTTTGTCTTTGAGGTCGGACACGGCATCCGAAAGAGCCCCCTTGATGTCAGCAGCTAGGGATTGGAGGTCCGTGACCTTAGGCATCTGGTTTATAAGGGTAAGCAGAGTTTCTTGGTCTGCAGTTTGTTTGTTCTTCTGGGTGCCTTCTGACTGCCTGCGAGCCATGGCGGATGGTGACGAGTGGGAGGTAGAAGGTTCAGGAGCAGAGGGAGGTTGTGTCCGGAAGAGGTCAGGTAGATTACGGCCCGGTTGAGAATATGGGGCGCTAGAGAAGGGTAGTTGGCGGCCAATTTTGCCCATCACAAAGTCAAACAGGGGGTAGGTTCCCCAGAGAAAAGAAGGGCGCTGCCCTCCCCGCGGTGCCACCGACCCTAGTTTATGTTGCCATCTTCATGTGAATTTGGTTGGGGGTGAAAAAGAGCAGTTTAATGGATTGTCTGTCTCTCTGAGTTCAGGCCTAGTGAAGCAGGGGTCACAGAGTATTGATCGGCCTGTTGTAGGGGATGAGGGGGGTGTTGTGTTCCCCAAGAGAGTTTGGCCCGCTGTTGTGTAGGCTCACGTGCCCAGGGTGGTCTTTCAGGAGGCCGCGGCCTAGTCGCGGGTGAAGCCGCGGGCTGGATTTGCAGGCGTTCCGGCCGTCCGGATGGGATTAGATGGATTCTGGGCCCAATCAGCAGGGGGGGATGTACAGTGTCCCAGAAACCTTGTTCCGCGGTCCCAGGATAGCCGCAGAAGGAGGGGTTGAAGTAGCCGGGGCCTAGGCCGCAACTGAAGCCGCGGCCTCAATTTTGGGTGCGGCGGGGTCGGGCGCGGGTGGACAAAATGGACAGTCCGGGGTGTAGAGGGAGACACAGGGGGACTGTCTATGTGGTTTTCTGGTGCTCACCCTTCCTCTGGATGGTAGGATGGTTGATGATTGTGTCCGGGAGATCAGAGCTCTCCCCAGACACGTCCAGCGTCCTCCAGGTCCAAGCCACGCCACCCAATAAGCCTATATTTTGCCCAAAAGTTATAGCGTCTACAAAATAGGGAATACATTTATGGCATTTTTATTATTTTTTTTTACTAGTAATGGCAGCGATCAGCGATTTTTAGCGTGACTGTGACATTGCGACGGACAGATTGGACACCTAACTGACAATTTGACACTTTTTTGGGAACAAGTGACATTATTTCAGTAATCAGTGCTAAAAATATGCACTGTTATTGTACTATTGACACTGGCAGGTAAGGGGTTAACATCAGGGGCGATCAAGGGGTTAAATGTTTTCCTTGCGGGTGTTTTCTAACTGTATGGGGGATGGGTTGCCTGGGGAAACACACAGATCTGTGTGATCTCGCCTGTCAGAACTGAGATCTGCCTTGTTTACACAAGCAGATCCCCATTCTGTCACTGCAGAAAACGATCACGGGTGGACGGCGGACATTGGGTCCTCCCCACCCGCTGATTGGCTCTCCCGCTGGCCACTGGGCACGCGCATGCCCACAAAATAGAGTTCCTGAGCCGACGTACAATGACGGCGATTCGCGGCAACGAGCAGACCTGCCGCAGTATAATGACGGCGGCTGGTCGGCAAGTGGGTAAACAATGGATACTGAAAGCCTCTTTAGCTGGAACAAGTGAAATATGCAGCTAGACAATACTCCTGATTAGTTATTATATAGTCTGGATTTATCAGTCAATATACTGTATAGAGGTACATACATCGTCCTATTTGTGTTGATCTCAGATCAACCTGTGCCTGGTTTACTTTTGACATCATACTCTTGTATTACATGTTTAGCAGGTACAGTTTTTGTACATGCTGGAAGCTGTGATCATGTAATATCTATCTGTAATTATGTGATCTTATTTTTTATGGTTTGATACAACAGATTTGGACAGTACGGAAGCTTTCTGGCAGGTCCTGCGGTCTTGCACTGGGATCCTGGGTTTAGTTCCCACCAGGGGCACAATATTTGTATGTTATTCATGTGTTGAGTTTCCTTCCACAATCCAAAACATATGTCAGGATAATTGGCCTTTAACCAAATTGGCCCCAATGCGTGTGCATATGTGCTTTTGTAGGCTGTGGTAGCCACATTAAATCGTAAGCTCCTTCAGGGCAGAGACTGATGTGAGCGCTCAAAGGTCTCTCTAAACTGCTATTTTGGTGCTAATAAAATGAATAAAATAAATCACGCTGTATGCCCTCTACCAATACATTTTCACTGTTCCAATAACATAGATTTACTCAGTCTGCAAATGTTTCTGAATCTTGTCACTTTTCTCTAAACTCTGCCTCTAATTTATTCAGTTAAAAGAGCCTTTCAGTATCACATTACAGTAAAACTATCATACATCCTCTTTAAAAGGCTTTGCTGAGCACTTTGAGTGGTGATCTAGTGCAGGACTGTTATGCAGACATATATGTAAAATAAGATCATCATCAGAAATGAAACTCTCTCTTCAGTTTGCTTATAGTCTACACTATGTCTTTGAAGCTGATGAACCTGTTTTTTATCGAATGTCATTGTTATTTTACTTCGTGGATGTATAATTCTTTACAGTAAGTAGAAGAAAAGAGATAAAACAACCAACTTTGATATTTCAAAGATTTTGTTATGTTAGCAAAATTATAGGCATACACTGAAATTCAAGTATATCTAAAGGTAAACCTTTTTTTCAGTTTTATATTAGTTAGAAAGAGTTAGACCATACATGATTAATTTTCTTTCGTCTAACCAATGGGTTGAACGAAAAAAAATGAATTGATTCCTCTATGCATACATTCAACGTGGATGGGGTATTCCCTCCCCCGGAGCTATTGTAATTTGACAGTGGAGAGGCTTCCCTACCATCATAATACACTTATTAGCAAGCAAAAGTTTTCCAACAGGCTGCTTGTACAGAAGTTGATCGAGAGATCAACTTTTGTACAGCCAGCCTGCCCATAGATGGATCCCTTGGTGCCCAATCTGAAGCCCAAAGGCCAGTGCTGCCCCAGAAGCTAGTAGTGGGAGATCTCACTAAGTAATATCATATTCCCTGCTTTTCTTGTGTATCTGGGTCAGTTATCAAGATGGCCCTGACTAATTGAAATTTGGCCTGTTCAGCAAAGACTTTCCATATTCCGATCGTTGTATGGCAGTCCCTGTTTGACCAAAGTCGATCATTGTGAAAAGGATCATGTGAAAGGAGAATGTTGGAGGACTTTTCTCGATCTGCCTATTGGCTGCAGCCACTTATACGAGTGTAACGCTACCTCCTAAGGATCCGCTGATTGTTTGGGTTCCCCTATTCCTGCAACATGCATTTTCCAACTTGCATCCAAAGTCAGTAACCAGTCCATGGGCTTGTTTTTGTTGTTTTATTTAGGGTAAGCAACTCGGATAGGGCCTACTTGTATATAGGATAACCAACTTGACTTGAAACAAAACTTGGAGGACAAAACTTCCTACTACTGTACAAAGCCCCCCACCCCCCCCCCCCGCAAAGATGGATCCTGGACTTTCTACTCCCTCCGGAGTGACTTTGGTCTCTTAACAGATCAGTAACAGTCGCTGTAAGGAGCACTTGGCCCAGTTTAAATGAACCTCTTCAGACCTCAGTTAAAAACTGCCCATCCACCTGGCTATCTCAAAGAGTAGTGATTAACAAACACAATCAGCGCAAACAGGGTGTGATTAACTAAATCTAAGCTGCTAGCACAAAATAAGTGTTTTCACTTCACTTAAATCAATATTAAACCAAATTAAAAAAGGGAATCCTTCTGGATTTTTGAAGCCAAGGTTTTGACCCCTAGAGGGTTAAACATGGACTTTGACCTCAACTGCTTTATTAGTGATAGGTAATCATGCACCTTTGTGAGTATTATTATCCCCTGCTTATCATAGAGGTAGGGTCCTTTTTTATCATTTTTTAAATAATTTTAATATTATATGTTTGAATGAATTTGGATTGTAAAATGAATATGTTTTTATGTTTATGTTGTTTTATTAGCCTATATGATGTCTCATATGAAAATGAATTTGTTTTTTAGTGTATTATGATTGGTTTTTGGGATGGCATGGTTGCAGTATATATTTTGCTATGTAAATGATGGCTGCATCGTAAGCTGTGCTTTTGTGCAGGCTTATAATCATATTCTGTATAAATTTACTATCATTAATTATTAGATCATACTGCTTAGTAGGTGTCCCCTGATTTTAATCTTGTCTGCATGTCTCCTTCCGGTTTGTGGCAGCCACTTCCACTTCTGGGCGCTTGTACGTTCTTTGCAGACAGCAGTAGGGCGGCTGCTTTCAGAGCTGCTCTGATTAATACACATTTGTTGCTCCACCCTAGAGAGGTGTGTTTAGGATTTAAGAGACGTGCTTGGCATAGTATATCCACCTCTACCGAAGAAGTCCTATCATTTGACGATATGCGTCTAGAGGGAGGAGCCGGCACTCGCGCGTCACTTTGCAGCTATTGAATCCATGCTTTCCCCAGCTCGCACGGCTTCACAGTGCTTCCTCTTGTAAGTGTGTTTTTATTGTTTGGGGCGAGAATAAAAGCTGTTAAACTGAGAGCATTAGATCCTGTCCCTTTCTTTTCCATGCCTTAATGATTCAATTTGGAGTATTGGAGACTGACTGAGAGGAACATGGATGGTTAAAGCGGTAGTAAACCCATGCATTTAACAGGTTAAACACCAGTCAATTTCCGGCACGTGCCGGAAACATAACTCTCCCATTGGTTGTGCTCTAAACCAAACTGTCAAACAATCCAATGGCTGGTGTCATAGCTGATCACATGTGCAGCATCATGGCAGTTGTAGATTAAACAGAGGCCAAGATGGCAGCTTTCTTGGCTGAAAATGATAGGAGGGTTTACTACCACTTTAATCCTTTGGTTGGAAGGAATGGAGATTTAGCCTGAGAGGCATATAAGCACATAGAAAGCCAGCATAGAACACAAAGAGGGATAAAAGCTGTCTTTCTATCTTGCTAAGGTGAGAGGCCAATATAGTTGGTGAAGGATAAGATTTTGACATGTGTGATATGATTCCTTTAACACGATTGGTGTCTTCACTCTCAGCGCTTTCCATTTATGGATCTACTTTCCTTTATTCATTTGCCTCTTAAAAAAGGAGAAAAGTGATGGACTGTTGATGCAATATATTTTTGCTTTACTGCTTAAACGTTTTTCACAAAAAAACACAAATTTTTCACAAACTGAATTGCTTTTTCTGGACTTGGTCATTGTTTGCACTATTGTTTGCCCATATATGGGGATATATGTTCTGCACTATTATTGCACTTTATTTAGCATTGAATATATGTTGGGAAGGATTGATCACTTGTTATGACACATGATTAATATATGTAATTTTTGCATTATTCATGAGCACTTTAGTATAAGTCTATATGTTTTGAATATAGCGCTGCACTTTTTATTTGGTTTACTATCTCAAAGAGTACCCCAGAGCAAGGGGTTCCAGAACAGACTTGTTCTTTTAGCACTGTCCCAAGGAGAACTGGTTGGGCATGGCACCTAGCAGCCCTCTCCCTTGTAGGCCCTGGGGGTGTAGAGGTACTCACACTGTCCCTGCCCTGCAGCTGTAGGTGAAACATCTTTTAGGCCTTTCGCTGGGCTAGTTTCTTTCCTGACTATGCAGGCTGTCCTTCAATTGGGGACTTCTGGGCAGTGGAGATCCCTCTTCCAGCTTCCTTCTTCCAACCTCCAGCCTGAAGGCAGACCTCCCTTCTCTGGAGGCTACACACAGCAGCACTTCAGAACTCCATCTTCCACCCAACTCCCCTACTGGCCAGGCTCCACAATATTTATTGGATGGTTCAACCACCCTGCCAGGCCTCCTGCCTGGGGATTGGCCAGATTCCCATAAATATTCAGATCAGCACCATCTGGCTTCCGCCCACTAGGTTCTAGAAAGCTTCTAGAACCAGGGGGAGGCTTGACCTTTACAGCCCTCCAGCATGACCTAAAGTAAACCCTCTGACTAACACCCAGGCTTCTAAAAAGCCTCTATCTACACTACACAACTATGTACACAAGAGGGAGGTGCAAGTGTATTCTAAAGGCAGCGGGAGCAGTTTTCAGAATACAACGTCTGGTGGGGATAGGGGGCATTCCTTCATCCTCCTTGTTTGTATAGATGTAAGAATATGTTCATTTTTTTCATTCAGCTTGATGACTGAATGAAAAACTCTACCTATCTATAGTAAGTTTTAGGATATCTCAAAGATCATTTGTGAGCACAGATGTATATCAGCTGTCATAGTTGCCTTGATTTTAAAGGCTCAGGCATTAGGGCTGTCAATCCTGATTCTGGCTTCTATATAGGGTCAGTTATTTAGAATGGGATTTCAGAATGTGATGCATGTTTAAAGAAATGTCAGCGACTTTTCTCCAGGTATCTTCTTTCTAGTGTGGTATCACAGGTCCTCTTCTTCTGCTGGTTCACCAGAAAGTGGGTCTGTGGGGGACAATAATGGAGAAGAGGTGACTATTGCACCAGAGCTGCTATTTTATTTTTATAAACATGCTGGATGTGTTGTATTTTTATTTTGTCCAAGTCATCTACATATGGGTATAGAGAACTGTTGCCCTAGAGTATAGAATAAAATGGACAGAAGTGAATGCAGTTGTACATGTAGCACCATATGCGTTGTTTGTTAATGTTCTGGTGCTGTAAAATGTTATTTAACATTTATCTTTATTTACCCCTTCCTATCTAATTCTTGCCCAGATACCTACTCTCAGGCTGTGAGCCTATTTTTCCATTATTACAGAGGTTGAGGACATTGTTTCCCTTAGAGGCGGGTGAGCACAGCATCCTGTCTTAAACAGGGGCTAGTGCCTACATTTGTTTGGCTGGGTGGTAGTTAGCCTAGACTGATTTATAGTTTTTCACTTGGTCTTTCCCTAAGCTCAGTTGGATTGTGATTCCTTACTGAGATCACAACTGAAGACTTTGGAGCGGGCATACATTTTGCTGTTATAAAAGTATAACTAGTTATTGGGGCAGTGCTACATCAAGACAGGTGGCAGTGATTCAAGACTACAGTCTGCTAATCTGCTGCAGGGGGGCTATGCCCCAAAGACAACATCAGCCTGTTTTGATATAACAGTGCCTAAACAAAACTATGCTTCTTTAACTGAAATAGTGTGTGTAGCCAGGAGCTCGGTATCATACTGGCAATAGAACCGTTTCTGTTTTCAGGTATAATGCAGCTGTTTCCCTCTAGTGCCAGTTTACTATTCTGTGACTTTAACAGTGGCAAGAGAAGTGCAATCTGGGGGTTGTAGCTTGCTTGTGAAGATTCGCCATCTGGCTGTGCTGCAGTAGAACTACATTTCCCATTGATCAATCAGGACCCTGTGCAATGGCGGCTGAGTCACGGCCTACTCCCACAGACTGAGCAGTTCAGCAACCTTGCAGTGCCTCAGTGAGAAATCCGGAAGATCTGCCTTGCACCGAGCGGAGCCTGTTCCTGATTCCTGCATCCCCCTTAAAGAATCGATCTGGGAGAACCGCAGAGAGAGGCGGTGGAAGCCGATCCTAGGAGCCAGAGGGCTGGAGTGAACATCATCATCATCTCCATCCTTGTCATCATCATCATTCACAGCAGCGGATACATCATCTACATCCATTGGAACTGTGGGGTGAGTAGGTGGAAGCCCATGATTGCAGACATTGTGCACACACAACCTGATGCAGCACATTCACTGTAGTCAAGGCCTAAATCCTAACATTGAGAAGAAAAGTTGGAATACAACTGGATTGCTGTTATTTGTAGTCCTGCCATAAAAGTCAGTGATCACTGTGAAGATTCTTTTGCAGTGCTGCAGTTATACCCACCCATTACACTTCCTGGAAATCTGTTCTTTTGCATCTGCAGTTGATTTTGGTATATACCAGTTAAACTACAAAGCTAGCTGAAGATCATCTAAACTTTAACCAAGGAACATTGAGCTACCACAACTATTTGTCTGTTTCTTTCCCCCACTCAGTGAGTATTTACTATTTACCAGAATGTTTGTGGATTGCATTCACCTAAAAACTCTCTCATTTAGAGCAGGTTTAAAAAATATATCCATAATTGTCATTTTGGTGGTATAACTGGTTATCTACAATCTACTGGTTTATACCTGATTATCTACTATGTACTAGTTTACACCTGTTTGTTGTCTATTTGAAGCTGTCAGGGGAGTGAGCAGTAGAGAGTGGTTTGACATTTCAGTGGTCGTTCCCCTGCTCTCCTGTGCCCCACTCGCATGCACAGTACCTAGATTCGTGTAAGCATTTCTTTATTGAACCTTTAATCACTTCCTTACTGGCGTATACTAATAATATGCCGGCAAGTTGCATTCCCCATCCTGGGTGGACGTCATATCGGGGGTGTCCCTCGGGACTCCGGCCATCCATGATCGGGGTAAAGAGCCAATGAAATTTACCACGTGACTGGCTGTGTCCTATCACAGCCGGTCACTTCTGACATAACAAAGCTTCGGTGTGCACGCCAGCGTGGAGATCGGGGTTCAGGCTTGTCCCTCGTACAAAGCCCAACCTCAATCAGGGTAAAGAGTCAATGAAATGCCCAATCACAGCCGGTCACATGATGTCAACAAACTGCGGTAACAAACTATTACCGGGTCCTCCTCCTCACACACCGATCGTGTGTGAGGAGGAGATAGCGGTAACAGCTCGTTACTGCTTACTGTGTACACCAATCACACTGATTGCCCCCCCAGTAATAAAGAGGATCTGTCACCACCCCATCAAAGTACTTGTCACAGAACATCAAAGTACCTGTCACAGCCCATCAAAGTACCTGTCACCTGCCCATCAGGGTACCCGAGTACCTGTCACCTGCCCATCAAAGCACCCGAGTACCTGTCAAATTCCCATCAGAGTACCCGGGTACCTGTCACCTGCTCATCAAAATACCTGAGTACCTGTCACCTGCTCATCAAAGTACCCGAGTACCTGTCAGCAGCCCATCAGAGTACCCGAGTACCTGTCATCAACCCATCTGAGTACCCGAGTACCTGTCACCTGCCCATTAAAGTACCCGAGTACCTGTCACAAGCCCATCAGAGAACCCAAGTATCTGTTACCAGCCCATCAGAGTACCCGAGTACCTGTCACCAGCCCGTCCGAGTACCTGTTACCAGCCCATCAGAGTACCCGAATACCTGTCACCAGTCCATCAGAGTACCTGTCACTAGCCATTCTGAGTGCCCTAGTACCTCTCACTAGCCCATCTGAGTACCCAAGTACCTGTCTCCAGCCCATCTGAGTAGCCGAACACCTGTCACCAGACCATCAGAGTACACGAGTACCTGTCACAGCCAATCAGAGTACCCAAGTACCTCTCACCAACCCATCAGAGTACACGAGTACAGGATCTAATTTACCTACCAGCATGTCTTTGGAGTGTGGGAGGAAACCGGAGTACCCGGAGGAAACCCACGCAGGCACAGGGAGAACATGCAAACTCCAGGCAGGTAGTGTCGTGGTTGGGATTTGAACCAGCGACCCTTTTTGTTGCCAGGTGAAAGTGCTACCCACTACACCACTGTGCCGCCCATATATTTTCGGGGGTAATTTTTGCTATATACATGTGTTAGAAATATCAAATAAATTGGCAACTTTGTGTAAAAAAAAATACGTTTTCATTTTCTTTCCACGTTTTCCAAAGACTTGTGGAAAAAAATGAACCATACAAAAGACTCATAATGCCTCATAGAATATACGTTGGGGTGTTTGCTTTCCAAAATGGGGTCATTTTCAGGCTGTGTAAAAGTCTCACACATGTAGTATACCCCATACTCGGGACAAGTAGCAGAATGTAATTTTGGGTGAAATTTTTGCTATGTACATGCTATGTGTTAGAAATATCTTATGAATTGACCACTTTGTGTAAAAATAAAAAAGTTTTATAAAAAAATAAAAAAATTAACCGTACAAAAGACTCATAATGCCTCATAAATTATACATTGGGGTGTTTGCTTTCCAAAATGGGGTCATTTTGTGGATAATTCCATTGTCTTGGTGCTCCAGGGCCTTCAAATGTGTAATAGGTCGTTAGGAAATTAGATGTGAAATTTCTGCTCCTAGAACACCTGACGGTGCCCCCTGCATGTTCGGCCTCTGTATGTGGCCAGGGTGTGAAAAAGTCTCACACATGTGGTATCGCCACACTCAGGAGGAGTAGCAAAATGTGTTTTGGGGTGTAGTTGGAAGTATGCATATGCTGTGTGTGAGAAATAACTATTTGTTATGACAATTTTGTGTAAAAAAAAATAATAATCATTATTCATTTTCCCAAGAATTGTGGGAAATAATTACACCTTCAAAAAAGTTGCCATGCCTCTTACTAAATACCTCGGACTGTCTACTTTTCAAAAAGGGGTCATTTGGGGGGTATTTGTACTGTCCTGACATTTCAGGGCCTCAAGAATTGAGATAGGCTATCAGTACATCAGGCGTAATCAATTTTCAATAATTAGCACCATAGCTTGTAGACTCTATAACTTTCACACAGACCAAATAATATACAATTATTTGGGTTATTTCTACCAAAAATAAGTAGCAGTATAGGTTTTGGTCCAAATTGATGAACAAAAATGACTGATCTGCAAAATTTTATCATAGAAATGAAAAAAAAGTGGGTTTTTTTTCAAAAATTTTGCTCTCTTTTCACTTATGTCGCAAAAAATAAAAAACCCAGAGGTGATTAAATACCACCAAAAGAAAGTTCTGTTTGTGTGAAAAAATGATAAAAATGTTGTTTGGGTACAGTTTTGCATGACTGAGTAATTGTCATTCAAAGTGTGAATGCGCTGAAAGCTGAAAATTGGTCTGGGAAGGAAGGGAGTGTAAGTGTCCCGTATTGAAGTGGTTAAAGTTATAAGAAGTATATCTAGTTGTTCACTGGTATTTTTCAGTATTAAACTTTTGAAGCTGATCCTATGTGTTTTGTGAAGTCAGAGTTACCCTTAAAAAAATATTTTGAGTAAACACTTTGATTTCCTCAACTTTGTGTACTTCTTTTACTGTGTCCTACTTAAAGGGGAACCAACATTATGAATGAATCCAGTGTGTCAGGGGTGGCAGAGGATTCCCAGAGTCGGGGAAACCCTGGGGGGGGGGATTGACTTATCATGCTACCCCCAAGGGGGCAGCGCTACATGTGCATTGCTGCAATTTATTTAAATGTTAACGAGCAACAGCGACAGTCGCATAGTAGATGGAGCTGACAGCTCTAACAGGGAGATGCTGAAGACTATCAGCGACTTCAGCAGGGAAATGACAGCATACACATGGCAGCAACAGAGGAAAGAAAAAGAACAAGGTCTAGAAGAGTAATCAGAAAGCTTTAACGCAACGAATGGAGATGAAGACACTAATAAATTAGGCAGAAGCTCAGGTAATCCAGCAAGGCAACAAACACAACTGAGAAATGCTGAAGAGCATTATAGTCTCAGAGATCACAGAAGATAGCCGAAACCCCAGCTACTTAAAAAAGAGGTTAAGATGAAAGAAGAATAAATACCCAGGATATTGTGGAAAGAAGGTGGAATGTGGATGTGATGGGGTGGGACAGACAGTTCAGAATAGAATAAGCACTGAATGTATTAACAGACTAGTCACATCTATGGAAGACTTATTACTGAATGTGCTGGAGTACATGTCAACCCATAGAAAAGTATTTAGTTCAAAATTAGGTTGGAGCATATACACAAGGCCTCATTTATGGGAAGTAAATTCCAGGTGTAGGGATCTGCTGCCCTCTACTGTTAGCTGTTAGTATCACAATGTTATGTATAATTATGTATTAGCACATCCTGTCTCTGGGAGGCTTGCTTTAAAACCCCAGGGAAAAGCAGAGAGAGAGAAAGTCTCAGCCACATATCCCATCTATGCTGCAAAATCCAGGCTAGGGGGGATTAATAGGCAAGTGCTCCTATGTTTGATAGTATACTAGTGTTGGCCATAGCTTCTGTATATATATATATATATATATATACAGTATATATATATATATCTATATATATATATATATATATATACATCCTTGTGAGATGTATCTATGCCCTGTTGACACACATGCAGAAGGGTTGATTTACTAATACTGGAGAGTGCAAAATCTTGTGCAGCTGGGCATGGTAGCTAATCAGCTATGCTAGCCAACTACAGCTTGTTCAATTAAGCTTTGACAATAAAACATGGAAGCTGATTGGTTTCTATGCAGAGCGGCACCAGAGTTTGCACTCTCCAGTTTTAGTAAATCAATCCCACAGTGTTAGATAGCTATGTCTATGCTACTGTATCTATGCAGTGGTCATCTTCCAGTTTATTGGGTGAACCTGTTTATTGCAATAGAGTTTATATGCAGGTCTTATTATTTTAGTTAACCCTGTCCCTTCGGGTCTGTGATTCTATAGCTAGTTTTAGCTTAGACAAATGATGGGGGAACAAACAAGGGACTTTATATGAGACGTATATCCACTAATAAATAGGGTACATATATATATATATATTTTGTGTAAACCATAAATATATCCATTGGTAAGTATAGTACATATGTATCATTGGTATAACCATAAATAACAAAAAGCATATAAGAACAAATGTTTATTGTAATAGTGCATTCCAGCCAAAAATGGTACAAAATTGAAAACATAGGTCAGATAATTGCACACAGCAGCATCATATGGGAATCATAGCATTCATAAAATGTGTACCAGTAAAAACTATACAGATACAAAATACAAAGTCCCATGTGTGTTCCCCCCACATTTGTATTGCAAATAGGGGTGGAGGGATACTACCATATTGCCTTATATAAAGCCCCAACCTTTCTTTCCCCCCTCATTAATGTTAGCTTAGGGCTCAATAACCAACATAGGCTAGAACCAGGTTAGGTATTGGGTGGCTTCTTATGGTAATTAGAGGTCAATTTGCATGTCAAATTAAGTAGAAAGAAATTGGGCAGAATCCCATTGAAGTTGGTATAATGTGACCCCCGACTGTACACAAACTGTCTGGGGTCACATTATACCAACTTCATTGGGATTCTGCCCAATTTCTTTCTACTTCAGGTTCTTAGAGCATATATAGAACTTCCTTTTTTGTTCTTATTGAAAATAACTGTAATTTCTTGGACTTGTTGAAAAATATAGGCAGAAGATGACTGGCATTGTTCAGTATACACACTCATCTTTAAACTAAAGCTGGTCATACACCAATAGAATTACAGAAATTCAGAAAAAATGGTTAATCAGAGCATTCTTGCCATCATTGAATCATCTAACTTCATTTGAAAGCCCCTAAAAGTTTGTCCAGACCTGCTACTTGAATGAGATCCCAGACATATTAAACAGTTTTTTTTTTTTGTGCCTAGTACCTGATCAATACAATATATATATGATTTTTCCCAAACAAAACCACATTCATATTTAGAAATTCAGCCATTCAAGAAAAATTTCTATCCCACTCCTTCAAATTTTCACTGCACTACAGTTGAAATCGATCCTTGATTTGACCCCACTAACCATTAGAAAATCGAACCTAAGTTCTGATAACAAAAAGTTCCAAACATTCTACTGGATTTACTGTACAAACAGACCTCATGGAGGCAACATTGATTTTGCTAATCATCCATGGGAGTGAGTGAAGGGATCCCACCTGCACAATACAGCACAACAAAGATGAACCAACACTAAATTCACTGTAAAAAAAAATTGTACAAAGATGGTGTTATAGTACTTTAATCTAAAACCCATGATTTCCCCTTTTACTTTAGATGCAGATTTTTTTGTGGTAAGTGTCACAACATCAAGATGTGTATGCAGAAAAGCTGCTTATCATTGAATAATTATTAAATTGTCAGAAAAATAGGCATGCATCTCTATGACTTTAAATAGCTGGCATGACACCCGCATTAAAAATGAATGTGCCTTCACAATAAAGTGGCAGTGCACGCAGTTGTGCTGTAGAGCAGGGCTGACATGCAGAGACGGAGAGAGAGGTTTCGGGAACTGAGCACGCAGAAGCTGTTGACACGGGGAGCTACGTTATAATGCATGCTAGAAACCATCACCAGGGCCAAGGCTTCGCCTTTTCTGCGCACAGATGTAGGAAGAAAATAAGGAGAAAGGCTATGGAACCATGAAGAGAAGAAGCTGCTAAATTGTATTCATTTCAGATGAATTTTAACCTTTTACAGACAAAAGGGATTTTGTTTAGTACGTTCTGTAGAAATCTTTCTCTGCTTAAAAGCAGTCCACATGAATATTTTCACTCTGCTCTCCAGTCAATGGAAACCTCATGTCATCACAGCATTTTAGACACAAGTACTTGTGAACATTTGCAGGCATTACATTTGTAGACCCCATCGTTATAAGAAGTTTAGCATAAGAATGAAGATCATGTAAAACATCAGAGAACTGAGATCTCACAATTGGTCATATACTATTGAGATTTTAAAATATATGTATAGACATGTGTCCCTGCTAGGCAGATTCACCCCCTCTATTTGTCCTGGTGGCCATTGTCAATCAGCAAGACAGAAAGTGACAAGGAATCCAAAATTGTGGAGTTTTCACCAGAACAATAGGTGCAATTTTGGCTTTATATACACTATACTCTTTAAACATTGTTGCATTATTGTTAATCATTTTGCCTGTGTCAAATGTTTTTTCCAATGAGAAAATAAGAAAATTAGAGTTGAGCGAACCCGGACTGTAAAGTTCGGGTTCATACCGGACTTTGGGGTGTCCGTGCCCGAACCCGGACATTTGAAAAAAAGTCCGGGTTCGGTATTCGGGTATTTTTTGCGCCTTTTCTATAGCTGCAGGGCAGCCAATCAACAAGCGTTTCACTCGTTTGCCCATGTGTCCCAGCCTCTATATGAGCTGGAATCACGTAGTGCCGTGTGTCACATGCTCTCAGGCTAGTGTAGGGAGAGGATGCTGCCGGCGCTGTGAGGGATAGATTACCGTTCTAATATCATCTCATCCTGTAATACAGACAGGTTCCAGGCTGTGCTGTGAGCCGAAAGATTAGCGTTCTAAAACCATCTGATACTGGACTAGGTTATAGTTTCCTAGTGCTGTGAGGGATAGATTTCCGTTTTAATATCATCTCATCCTGCATTACAGATAGGTTCCTAGCGGTGCTGTGAGGTGAAAGATTAGCGTTCTAAAACCATCTGATACTGGACTAAGTACAGTTTCCTAGTGCTGTGAGGGATAGATTTCCGTTCTAATATCATCTCATCCTGCATTACAGACAGGTTCCTGGCTGTGCTGTGAGGCGAAAGATTAGCGTTCTAAAACCATCTGATACTGGACTAGGTACAGTTTCCTAGTGCTGTGAGGGATAGATTACCATTCTAATATCATCTCATCCTGCATTAGAGACAGGTACCTGGCGGTGCTGCGAGGCAAAAGATTAGCGTTCTAAAACCATCTGATACTGGAGTAGTTACAGTTTCCTGGTGCTGTGAGGGACAGATTATTGTTCTAAAATCATCTCATAGTGCTATAGGGAGAGGTTCCTGCTGCTGCTATGAGGGACAGATTATTCTTCTAAAATCATCTCCTAGTGTTATGGGGAGAGGTTCCTGCTGCTGCTGTGAGGCAAAAGATTATTGTTCTAAAATCATCTCCTAGTGGTATAGGGAGAGGTTCCTGCTGCTGCTGTGGGGGACAGATTATTGTTCTAAAATCATCTCCTAGTGCTATAGGGAGAGGTTCCTGCTGCTGCTGTGAGGGACAGATTATTGTTCTAAAATCATCTCCTAGTGCTATAGGGAGAGATGCCTGCTGCTGCTGTGAGGGACAGATTATTGTTCTAAAATCATCTCCTAGTGCTATAGGGAGAGGTTCCTGCTGCTGCTGTGACGGACAGATTATTGTTCTAAAATCATCTCATACTGCTATAGGGAAAGGGTCCTACTGCTGGTGTGAGGGACAGATTATTGTTCTAAAATCATCTCCTAGTGCTATAGGGAGAGGTTTCTGCTGCTGCAGCTGTGAGGGACAGATTACCGTTCTAAAAACATCTCATACTGCTATAGGGAGAGGTTCCTGCTGCTGCTGTGAGGGACAGATTATTGTTCTAAAATCATCTCATAGTGCTATAGGGAGAGGTTCCTGCTGCTGTTGTGAGGGACAGATTACTGTTCTAAAATCATCTCATACTGCTATAGGGAGAGGTTCCTGCTGCTGCTGTGAGGGACAGATTATTGTTCTAAAATCATCTCCTAGTGCTATAGGAAGAGGTTCCTGCTGCTGCTGCGAGGGACAGATTATTGTTCTAAAATCATCTCATAGTGCTATAGGGAGAGGTTCCTGCTGCTGCTGTGAGGGAAAGATTACTATTCTAAAATCTCATACTGCTGGGTTCCTGCTGCTGCTGTGAGGGACAGATTATTGTTCTAAAATCATCTCCTAGTACTATAGGCAGAGGTTCCTGCTGCTGTGAGGGAAAGATTATTGTTCTAAAATCATCTCCTAGTGCTATAGGGAGAGGTTTCTGCTGCTGCAGCTGTGAGGGACAGATTACCGTTCTAAAATCATCTCATACTGCTAGAGGGAGAGGTTCCTGCTGCTGCTGTGAGGGACAGATTATTGTTATAAAATCATCTCATACTGCTATAGGGAGAGGTTCCTGCTGCTGCTGTGAGGGACAGATTATTGTTCTAAAATCATCTCCTAGTGCTATAGGAAGAGGTTCCTGCTGCTGCTGTGAGGGACAGATTATTGTTCTGAAATCATCTCATAGTGCTATAGGGAGAGGTTCCTGCTGCTGTTGTGAGGGAGAGATTACTGTTCTAAAATCATCTCATACTGCTATAGGGAGAGGTTCCTGCTGCTGCTGTGAGGGACAGATTATTGTTCTAAAATCATCTCCTAGTGCTATAGGAAGAGGTTCCTGCTGCTGCTGCGAGGGACAGATTATTGTTCTAAAATCATCTCCTAGTGCTATAGGGAGAGGTTCCTGCTGCTGCTGTGAGGGACAGATTATTGCGTCGTCCTTGGAGAGGGATATCGTGATCCTCTACTAAAATCTTGTTATTAGACAGGGAGTGTCGTCGTCGTCCTTGGAGAGGGATATCG
>BLSH010130462.1:1281696-1293881 GCA_018402905.1 Glandirana rugosa | reverse complement strand
GAAAATCCACGCGTGTACTGTGGTTAGTAAGTCATAGACCTTCCAGTCGTCCAAATAATTGTCGTCTGTTGGGTTGTCTGCTGTTAATAAACCTGCTGACCTTCCAGATACTGAATGATTGGTGTCATGTGCGCACCTAAAAGCTATGATGTTGGAGGAAGCGTTATGTCTGCTTTGTTTTTAAAGCTACTTGTTAACTGTGCCAAGCAATTGAAAAATAAAAAATAAATATATGTCAAAGGTGTCATTCTTTGGGTGCCCAAGGTTGTGTGCCTACAGTACTGTAGTGATAGAAATCTGGCCTTGGTCCCCTCTATTTGTAGTATGGCTAAGAGGACATCTTCACTATGGCAGCCATAGAAATATAGAAGAGCGATGGTAGAAAGGAGACCAAGTGATCCATCAAAGTCTGCCCCATTTTTGTTTTTTATATTAGCTTTTTTTGTCTGAGTATGGATTTACCTAATCATATGTTTTTCCCAAACATGTTTGAATCCACTTACAGCAAAATAATACTTTCTAAGGTTAATTTTGAAATTTCCTTCTACTGCTTTAAAGTCATGTCCCTGTTTTCTTGATCTTAGCTTCATATTAACCACTTAAGGACCGGGCCTATTTTTTACACTTGGTGTTTAAAAGTTAAAATCAGGTTTTCTTGCTAGAAAATTACTTAGAAACCCCAAACATTATATATTTTTTTTCAGACAATCTAGAGAATAAAATGGTGGTTGTTGCAATACTTTATGTCAAAACGCATAAAGTATTGCAATTTTTTGGGAAAAAGTACACTTTTTTGAATTAATAAAAAGAAAACAGTAAAGTTAGCCCATTTTTTTTATATTGTGAAAGATAATGTTATGCTGAGTAAACTGATACCCAACATATCATGCTTCAAAATTGTGCCCACTCTTGGAATGGCGACAAACTTTGACACTTAAAAATCTCCATAGGTGACGTTTAACAATTTCTACAGGTTACCTGTTTTGAGTTACAGATGATCGCGGCAATACCTCGCATGTGTGGTTTGAACACCGCTTACATATGCGGGCGCGACTTACATATGCGTTCTCTTCTGCGCGTGAGTACGGAGGGACGGTCCACTTTACATTTCTTTTTTTCTTATTTATTTTACTTTTTATTTTTACACTGTCTCTTTAAGAAAAATATTTGGATAATTTTTATCCCTATTACAAGGAATGTAAACATCCCTTGTAATAGAAAAAAGACATGACAGGTCCTCTTTAAGGTGAGATCTGGGGTCAAAAAGTCTTTTTTTATTTCAATAAAAAAAAATGTCCCTTTAATACCGTTGGGCGGAAGTGATGCTTGACGTTGCGTCCGTCATCCAATGGTATGGAGTCGAGTGGAGGCCATCATTCCCTCACTCAACTGCCTCTCATGGGACAGCATCAGATAGTCTCCGCTGCTACCGGCAGCTCCAGTAAGCAGCAGAGACGATCAGGACGTGGCGGGATGGGGGTGGGAACCTCTCCCACCGCCGATAAAAGGGAATGACACTGTGGCCGCACTGGGAGATCCCCAATAGGGTAGGTCAGTATATGTGTCAGATAGGTCAGTGTATGTGTCAAGTAGGTCAGTGTATGTGTCAGGTAGGTCAATGTATGTGTTAGGTAGGTCAGGATAGGTGTCAGGTAGGTCAGAGTATGTGGCAGGTAGGTCAGTGTACGTGTCAGGTAGGTAAGGTTAATGGTCAGCATTGATGAGCACTGGTGAGTCAGGCAGAAATCAGCAAGTGAGCCTACCGCCATCCCCCCCCTGCCATCCATTGCCACCCTCCCCCCCAATGACAGGCTTGCTTGGGCTGAAGCCCCCTTTTCCCACCTAGCAATGGGAACAGTCCCCAGACTGAGGATACTGTCCCCGGACCAAGTCTGTCCCCGGTTTTGTCCCTGGATTGAATTTTGCCACCCCATCCCTCCATGCCTCCCTTTTCAGCCTGACCGCAGTGGTGCCCACTGTCACAGGGATTGCAGTGCAGGGTACTGTTTTGCGGCAGGGACCAGGCTGGCTGTAACTTTAAGGGAGGACAGATGAATCCTGGTCCTCCTGACTCCTGACCTTGACGCACAGCACATTTCCATGTGATGATGCTCAGTAATAGCGGGAAAGTAGTAAGTGAGAGAGTGAGAGGGAAGGAGCTGCCTGTCAAGTGTATGTCAACCACCGACCTGTCCGGATTCCAGAGGTTAGTAGTCTACAATTATGGCTTATGCAGCAGCAACTGAATAACTTTAACTTAATGTAACATAATACAAATGACTCTGTATAATTGGTTTCTAAAATGGCAGTGATATATTTATTATGCTACTCAATTTGTTTACATCTAGCTCTTAGACTTAGACCATCACTCATAGAAAAGTCTGTGACTAGTCCATAGCGCTGGCCCAGAGAGCATGCACGTGCTACGGCTGGCAAGGAGAGGGAGGGTTAAAAATGAGAATTGGAGGGAGGCGGGAGGGAGTGCTATGATAGCGCCCACAGGTGAAAAATGTTGTAAAGCTCCACCAGTATTTTATGTTGTATCAACATTTTGTGGACGGCCATAGTAATTTGTTTCATTTTTTTACCATCTTACAGGGATTCAAGATGTCTTTTAATTGTTGCTTATGACATGAGTGCCTAAATACTATGCAGTATTTTTACCATAGCAAAACTGAAGCAGTTCTGAGGCAAAATGCCTCCGCATTGCTCCAGTTTTAGTTTGATAAAATCGGCCAATTGGGCATATGTATTAACCTCCCTGGCGGTATTCCCGAGTGTGGCTCGGGGTGGACTTTCTGTACCAAGAACGGTAACCCCGAGCCACACTCGGGATTGCATCGCTGGATCCAAGGCAGCATTACTTATCTTGTCCCCTGAATCCAGCGATGTTCCCCGCCGTGTCTGTGGGCTGTGTCCTCCGCCCGATGCCTCTGTGTGCCGGGCTCCGTTCCCTGCGAGCATTGCATCGCACGGGGGCAGAGACCGGCGGCAAATTCAAAAAGTGAAACACACAGTAAACATACAGTACACTAATCTGTAAGATTACATTACTATATCAAATCATTTCTCATCCCCTTTGTCCCTAGTGATTTGCCCAGTGCCCTGCATGCACTTTTATATTATATATGCCATTCTTTCTGCCTGGAAACTTGAGAATGTCCAAGGCAACCAAAAAGTGTCCCTTTACGTCAAAAGTGGTTTATGATCAACTAGAAAACAGCGATAGTAAATAAGAATCATTTGCAGAATTGAGTGATACTGTTTTTTGGGTAAATTTATCATCAGACACCGAAAGCGACGACAGCGACAATTCTGCAACTGAGAAAATTTCAGTGTTTTTGGTTTGATTACATTATTGAATACATTTTATTACTATTACATTATTATTTTTGATAAATATTTTTAGTTATTTATTATATTATAATTTATGATTTCATGTTTCAAACTATATCATACCCAAGATATCTACTAGACTCTTGTTACAATTACAGGTCTACAATATAAAACGCCAAATTTCCATGCAAAGTCAGCACCAACCAAAAATCTGAAATAATCATACCGCCAGGGAGGTTAAGAGAACTTCTGGTGCAAAACACTTTGCCCCAGAACTGCTCTTTATGCATATGACCCATTGTGTATAATCACCCTGTTCCACTCTAAGTTCTATATGTATTAATTCTATGATCTAATCACAAATAGATCTTCAGCTTTTAGCTTTAACTGGTCCCATAAAAACGGCATGTGCTTGGAATATTAAAGGAACACTCCAGGCACCAAAACAACTTCATCTAAATGAATGTCCCTGGCACTGGCTCACCATTCTCGAATAGTTTAACCCCAAAGTCTATGTTCCAGCACCAATCTCCCAGCATCCTGACTCTTCCGGTTTAGAAATCTCTCTAAATTGGAAGGCTCCTGCAGGGCCGGCCAGCAGCGCCTCTGATTGGCTGAGGCCGGATAGCTGAAGCCATTCCGTGACTCCCATTCATAAAATCGGCTTGAAAAAGAAGCATATCTTTTTTAAGCTAGTTTTATGAATGGGAGTCACTGGTTGACTGAGAGTGTCAGCTGAATGCTTTCAGCCAATCAGAGGCGCAGCTGGGAGATCGACGCTGGAACATAGACTTTGGGGTTAAACCATTTGAGAACAGTTTAATCCCGTAAGGTAAGACAGCGCTCAGGGACCTCCTGACACCATAAAAACTTCATTTTGATGAAGTTGTTACAGTGCCTAACTGTTCCTTTAACATTTGTAGTCTTATAACAGTTAGCTATTGATATTTGATTACCTATGTTCGAAGGTATCCTACGTGTTATTATCATGCAATCTTTTACTGTTCTGAATTGTTACCAAATTGAACCAAAATTCTTTGGTAAGAATAAAATATAAAATATGCATTGAAAAGTTTTTTCTCTATCTTATCTTCTTAACATTTGGTAGTCATATCCGCAAAAACGTATCTTCTTTTTTATCTCATGGACGAAATGTGAGAAATAACATATACAGTGCCTGGAAAAAGTATTCATACCCCTTGAAATTTTCCACATTTTGTCATGTTACAACCATAGATTTAAATGTATTTTATTGGGATTTTATGTAATAGACCGACACAAAGTGGCACATAATTGTGAAGTGGAAGGAAAATGATAAATGGTTTTCAAAATTTTTTACAAATAAATATGTGAGTAGTGTGGCGTGCATTTGTATTCAGCTTCCCTGAGTCAATACTTTGTAGAACCACCTTTCGCTGCAATTACAGCTGCAAGTCTTTTTGGTGATGTCTCTACCAGCTTGGCACATCTAGAGAGTGACATTTCTGCCCATTCTTCTTTGTAAAATAGCTTAAGCTCTGTCAGATTGAATGGAAAGCTTCTGTGAACAGCAATTTTCAAGTCTTGCCACAGATTCTCATTTGGCTTTAGGTCTGGACTTTGACTAAGCCATTCTAACACACAAATAGGCTTTGATCTAAACCGTTCCATTGTAGCTCTGGCTGTATGTTTAAGGTCGTTGTCCTGCTGGAAGGTGAACCTCTGCCCCAGTCTCAAGTCTTTCGCACTCTAACAGGTTTTCTTCTATGACTGCTTTGTATTTGGCTCCATCCATCTTCCCATCAACTCTGACCAGCTTCCATGTCCCTGCTGAAGAAAAGCATCCCCACAACATGATGATGACACCACCATGTTTCATTATGGGAATGGTGTGTTCAGGGTGATGTGCAATGTTAGACCCCATACACACTATGGGGATTTTCTACAGATTTTTGTCTTCGGTTTTACCAAAACCATGTAGTGCAAGGGCATGCCTGATTGCATAAAAATGGAGGTTTGACCGTATATATTATATGGTTTTGGTAAATCTGAAGACAATAAATCTGCAGAAAATCGAATAGTGTGTATGGGTTCTCAGTTTTTCACCACACAGCGTTTTGCTTTTAAGCCAAAAAGTTTAATTTTTGTCTCATTTGACCAGAGAACCTTCTTCCACATGTTGTGTCACCCACATGGCTTCTCACAAACTGCAAACGGGAATTCTTATGGCTTTCTTTCAACAATGGCTTTCTTCTTGCCACTCTTCCATAAAGGTCAGATTTGTGGAGAGCATTACTAAAAGTTGTCCTGTGGACAGATTTTTCCACCTGAGCTGTGGATCTCTGCAGCTCCCCTAGAGTTAACATGGGCCTTGTGGCTGCTTCTCTGATTAATGCTCTCCTTGCCCAGCCTGTCAGTTTAGGTGGACGACCAGGTCTTGGTAGGTTTGCAGTTTTGCCATGCTCTTTCCATTTTCGGATGATGGATTGAACAGTGCTCCGTGAGATGTTCAAAGCTTGGGATATTTTTTTATAACCTAACCCTACTTTACACTTCTCCACCACCTTATTCCAGACCTGTCTGGTGTGTTCCTTGGCCTTCATGATGCTGTTTATTCACTAAGGTTCTTTAACAAACCTCTGAAGGCTTCACAGAACAGCTGTACTTATACAGAGATTAATTACACACAGGTGGACTCTATTTATTAATTAAGTGACTTCAGAAGGTAATTGGTTCCACTATATTTTTGTTAGGGGTATCAGAGTAAAGGGGTCTGAATACAAATGCACGTCACACTTTTCAGATATTTGTTTCTAAAAAAAATTTGGAAACCATTTATCATTTTCCTTCCACTTCACAATTATGTGCCACCTTGTGTTGGTCTATCACATACAATCCCAATAAAATACATTTACATTTTTTGTTGTAACATGACAAAATGTGGAAAATGTCAAGGGGTATGAATACTTTTTTTCAAGGCACTGTATATCATACAATCATTCCATAAACACATACCACATACACTGCATATATCATTTGAGGAAAATATGCTTATAAAATAGTTAACCATTTACCAATGGAAAAAATATGTCTCCGGATTGCATTTTAAAAATCTGGTCACCTTTTTGTACAATATATAGTAGTAGTTATCTACAAATGTAATAAAATTGTATTTTTTTCTATTTCTATATGATTCTATATTATATCTGTATGTTTTTGTAACAAGGAAAAAGGCAAAATGAAAGAAAATGTAAACAATGTTTGTCACAACAATAAAAAAAAAATAGATTTGGAGAGCAGGGAAAGGAGAAATTAATTAGGGTTAATGAGGGATTTAAATGGAAGGAAGCTTTCCACTTTGCAAGTTTTCTGCAGTTGAATTTAGGAGAAGGCGACAGCTGCCTGTCTGTACATCAGGGGTCACAATGACAGTGGGCCCTTGGGAACGTACACAGGGGGAGGGGTATAATATTTTACTACTTATTAAGTGCACCTTGGAGGATTTAGATGGAGAGGGAAAGGCGTAGAACTTACAGGATGTCAGTTTTTTGGCTGACAGCAGTATAAATTTGCCGAGCAGAAGGACAGTTGTAATCAGAGATAATAGATCAAAATGTACTAGAGACCAACTATACAAACAGTTTTTTTTTTTTTTTTACTGGAAAAATTAAGAGACTGCAGATAATACAGCAGTGTAAAATTGACCAGCAGCAGGGCAGTTTTAACCACTTCCTGACCAGGCTATTTTTTGCGATACGGCACTGCGTCGCTTTAACTGACAATTGCGCTGTCGTGCGACGTTGTACCTCAACGAAATTGATGTCCTTTTTTTCCCACAAATACGAGTTTTCTTTTGGTGGTATTTGATCACCTCTGCGGATTTTATTTTTTGCGCTATAAACAAAAAAAGAGCAACAATTTTGAAAATAAAACAATATCTTTTACATTTTGCTATAATACATATACAAAAAAAAGTAAAAAAAAACTAATTTCTTCCTCAGTTTAGGCCAATGTGTATTCTTCTACATATTTTTGGTAAAAAGAATCCCAATTAGCGTATATTGATTGGTCTGTGCAAAAGTTATACATCTACAAAATAGGGGATAGATTTATGGCAATTTTATCTTTTTTTTTTACTAGTAATGCAAGATTGCGGCGGACAGATCAGTTTACTTTGGACACTCTTTTGGACAAGCGATATTTATACACTGATCAGTGCTATAAAAATTCACTGATTAGTGTATACATGACACTGGCAGGGAAGGGGTTAACACTAGGGGATCAAGGGGTTAAATGTGTTCCCTGGGAGGTGTTTCTAACTGTATGGGGGGGGGCATCGAGTCTGCCGGACCCGCTGGTTAGCTCCACCGCTAGCGAATAGGCGCGAGCGCCCACAGATCGCTGTGTATGTGCCCGACGTACACCTATAGCATTTCGCTCAGCCAAGCCAAAATGCCGCAATATAACTGCGGCGGCTGGTCGGCAAGTGGTTAATTTAGGAACAGTTGGTCTAACTGGTGTATACCTAACTTCTATTTTATTTAGGCAGATGGGAGTGCTGTGAATGCATAGTTGCCAACAGTCCCGAATTTCCTGAGACATTCCCAGTATTTAGACCCTTGTCCCAGTCTTACCTTGTCCCAGGAAATTTCACAGGAAATTGGCTCTTTCCCGATTTATCGCAGGAGCTGCCACTAGAGGTCCGGGTCCAGCACTGGTGAATTGTCTCCGCTGCCATTTTACAGAAGACCAGCTTTCGTAAGGAAGAAACAAGAGGTGGAGCCCGGGTGGCAATGAAAGTTGCTGCCAATAGAAATGGAGCTGCTCCATTTCTATTGCATATTTTATTGCCACCCAGCATCCGCCTGTTATTTCTTCCCTTTGGCCTCCACAAGCTGGTCTTCTGTCAATGGCATGGAGACCACATCACCAATACAGAGCAGCATGGACTAGTTGTATCTGTGGTGACAAAGTGACAAGCTGCATCTCAGTGACAAAGTGAGCGCTGCATCTGTGGTGACAAGTGCGCTGTATCTGTGGTAACAAGTGAGCGCTGTTTCTGTGGTGACAAGTGAGCGCTGCATGTGTGGTGACAAGTGAGCGCTGTATCTATGGTGACAAGTGAGCGCTGTATCTGTGGTGACAAGTGAGCGCTGCATCTGTGGTGACAAGTGAGTGCTGTATCTGTGGTGACAAAGTGACAAGCTGCATCTTTGGTGACAAAGTGAGCGCTGTATCTGTGGTGACAACGAGACAAGCTGCATCTATTGTTACAAGTGAGCACTGCATCCATGGTGACAACTGCGCTGCATCTGTGGTGGCAAGTGCGCTGCATCTGTGGTGTCAAGTAAGCACTATATCTTTGGGGACAAGGGAAAGCTGTATCTGTAATGACAATTGAAAAGCTGCATCTGTGGTGACAAGTGAGCACTGTATCTGTGGTGACAAAGTGACAAGCTGCATCCGTGGTGACAAGTGAGCGCTGCATCTGTGGTGACAAGTGCGCTGCATCTGTGGTGACAATTGAGAGCTGTATCTTTGGTGACATGGGAGAGCTGTATCTGTGGTGACAAGTGCGCTGTATCTGTGGTGACAAGTAAGCGCTGTATTTGTAGTGACAACTGAGAGCTGCATCTGTGGTGACAAGAAAGCGCTGTATCTGTGGTGACAAGTGAGAGCTATATCTGTGGTGACAAGTGAGCGCTGTATCTTGGGTGACAAGTGAGAGCTGTATCTGTGGTGACAAGTGAGAGCTGTATCTGTGGGGACAAGTGCGCCGCATCTGTGGTGACAAGTGAGCGCTGTATCTGTGGTGACAAAGTGACAAGCTGCATCTGTGGTGACAAATGAGTGCTGTATCTTTGGTGAAAAGTGAGCGTTGTATCTGTGGTCACAAGTGAGAGCTGTATCTGTGGTGAGAAGTGCGCTGCATCTGTGGTGACAAGTGAGCGTTGCATCTGTGGTGACAAGTGACAAGCTGCATCTGTGGTGACAAGTGAGCGCTGTATCTGTGGTGACAAGCTGCATCTGTGGTGACAAGTGAGCGCTGTATCTGTGGTGACAAGTGAGCGCTGTATCTGTGGTGACAAGTGAGTGCTGTATCTTTGGTGACAAGTGAGTGCTGTATCTGTGGTGACAAATGAGAGCTGAATCTGTGGTGAGAAGTGCGCTGTATCTGTGGTGACAAGTGAGCGCTGTATCTGTGGTGACAAAGTGACAAGCTGCATCTGTGGTGACAAGTGTGCTGTATCTGTGGTGACAAGTGAGCGCTGTATCTGTGGTGACAAAGTGACACAAATTGCATATAGTGACAAGTGAGCCAAGCTGCATCTGGTGGCAGGGGATATGGAAAGTGACATGCTGCATCTGGTGGTATGTGACGTGGCAAGTGACACACTGAGGGCTCCCACTGATTCTGCATTATGGTGAGTTGAACTATTTCATTTTACCAAGCAATAATAGAAATAATGTGCTTCAATCATCCTGACACCATAGCAACCATGGTGCCATGATGATTGAAGCGCCAACAACAGGTGTTTGGAGTATCTTTATCTGCTGATTATTAAACTTTCTGGAATACACATATTTCTATTGTGGTGTAGAATCTGGGCCTGCTGTCCCTCTTTCCCTCTTTCTTTCCTTCTTTCTCTCATATTCTTCCCTCCCTTTCTCTTTTTTTCTGTCTTTCTTTCTTTCTCTCTCCTTCCCTCCATATTTCTTTCTCTTTCTTTCTCCTTCTTCCCTCCCTGTCTATGTCACTTTATTTCTTTCTCTCTCCTGCCCTTTCTTTCTCCCTCCATCCCTCTCTTCCTTCTCCCCCTATCCCTCTTTCATCTCAGACTCTAACCACACCCGCTTTAAGCCATGCCCACTATTTAGTTTAGACCATGACCCTTTTTTTTTCTGCACTACATTTTTCCACCCCCGCTACACCACATCTACAAATGAATTCCCCGCCCCCTAATAATAATAAGACGCCTACAGGCAAAAAAGTGTCCCTATACATTTTTTGAGAATGTTGGCGACTACGTGAATGTGAGTGATATAATGTGAAGAGGTTTAGTTGCACATTTGTTCTTGAACTTAGCTTTTTTTTCTTTCAAATAATACATCAGTGTACAGCTAACAAAAAACAGCTCTATTAGATAGTCAGCAACAAGTGAATGCGCCACTTTAAGCACTCCAAACTTAAAAAAAAACAGAAGGGCCAGGTTTTAAAATAATAATGAGAGTGTTTTATTTCAGATACAGTAGCCATACATATTGTACTGTGGTTGGACAGTATGTAGCGCACCCCCTTGATGCAAGTAGAATGGGACCCCTTCTCTGCACAGCCAGGCACACCAAATTTCCACAGTCACTCCAGAGTCAGAGAACAGTCCGTAACCTATTTATTTATTTATTTATTTTTTTAATGATGGTAATCATTTGGATAGGGATGGGAGTTTATGGGATACCCACTTGACTTCAAACAAACATCAGGGACAAATTCTCCTTTATACAGTCTATATACAATTCACTGCTTTCTCCAGCACTTGGCTTGCAGAAATCCAGCTGTGTCACGTGCAATTTGGTAGCAAAGGCCCATTACAGGCAAGAACTTGTAGACCCCATAATTGAAGATAGGGTCACACAGCTCACACTTACCTCCTCTCTGTGGTCACTGCTCCCAGCACCATCTCTTCAGGCACTGCCTGGCTGCAGCTGCTCCTTTCAATAGCCCTCCAGGCTAATTTCTCCACAGTGCTCAAAAGAAGAGGGAGGCTGCAGGCATGTGAGATAAAATCCTGGAAACACAGAATGGGTGCTCAGACTATGGATGTCCTCCATGCATCATAAGTCTATGAACATATAAAAAAATAGTTGGCACTCCACCTCTTGATGAAAGTTTATTGGACGTGCATAAAAAGTACAAAAAAAGTAGACGCGTTTCGGCGTCAATCGCCTTGGTCACTGCCAAGGGCAAAGGCGCTTGATGCCGAAACGCGTCTGATTTTTTGTACTTTTAATGCACGTCCAATAAACTTTCACCAAGAAGTGGATTGCCCACTACTTTGTCATATCTATTTATGAGGTAGGCTCAGCTCCCTGCCGGCCCATTGCTGGGGATTGGCCGAGGCCTCATAAATATGCATGACAGCCCCTCCTAGCTTCCACCCACTACATCTGGAAGTTTTTTCAAGGTTCCAGAAACAGGGAGAGGCACCAGAAGAGCTGTCAGATGAGTCATCTAGCCTCCCTGAGTCACTCAACCCTGGCCCAGATTCAGCCCAGGCCTGGCTCCCAGCCAAACCAATTTACCTACGCTAACAGCTAAACTACTGTATGTACACTAGCACTAGGGATGGGGTCCGTGTTCAGATTGAACGCATGTTTGATTGAACATCCCCTGTTCGCTACTTCGGGTTTTCCTGAACATTATGGGGTGTTCGCGGCAAGTTTGCCTGCCCCATAATGTTTTAAAATGGTGGTGGAATGCCACCCGCTGATTGGTCAAAGCATGCACATGACCTGCATGCTTTGGCCAATCAGCGAACGGCCTGCTGTGAGAGCTTTGATTGGCTAAAGGCAGGATGCCTTAAAGACACTAAAAACAGATAAAAAATGACAAAACGAAGTTCGATCGATAGATTTGACGGACTATGTCCTTGGATGCGATAGAGAGATGTTCGTCGTGGCTGTGTGATAGTATCTCGGTGACATGTTCGCCGAAATATATCACACCCCGTACCTAACTCTGACGACACGTCACTAACCGATTTCCGTAGGACGGAAATCGGTTAGTTTCGAGAGTGTCGTCCGGCAAGCGACTAACCGGTTTCGTACGTCCAGTACACGTACGAAACTGGTTAGTCGCCCACCGTAAGGTG
>BLSH010130462.1:1220460-1241235 GCA_018402905.1 Glandirana rugosa | reverse complement strand
TTACTCTGTACCGTGTTACGTCAGAAGTCCCTCTTGACCGTTGTACACCGTCAGAGGGGGGAACATTCAGGGGTCATCACGACGACATAAGTGTGACAGGAGTATGAACGGAGGTAATTTCACAATGATTTGGATCATTATACTTTTATCGAGTAGACGGGGGGGGGGGGGGTGTCACGGGCGTCGAATATTTAAGAGAAGCCTATCCTGCCCCCACCTAACAACTGCACTTTGATTTTCTTCATCAGTTCATCCCCCACAGTTATTACCCTTTCGTATCACTTGACCCTCCCTCCTAGACTGTAAGCTCTAATGAGCAGGGCCCTCTGAATCCTCCTGTATTGAATTGTATTGTAACTGTACTGTCTGCCCTAGCATTGTAAAGTGCTGTGCAAACTGTTGGCGCTATATAAATCCTGTATAATAATGTAGTGGCAATATTTTAATGTAAAAAGAAGATTTATAAGCTGCGGGCACTGTGGGGGGGGGGGGGGCAGATGAGCTATTTTCATATTACTAGGTTTAGTAACACTTTAATGGAGGCAAGTATGAGGACAGTGTGAATACAGCAGCACTACTGGGGACTTACAAGGGGGGAGACTGCCACATGTTGCCAGTTCTCCCTGAAGACTGCATTGTGCCATGTCTCATTCCCTTCCCTGGGAGATCTCCTGCAGACTCAGCTGGGTGAGCTGGAGAGAGAGAGAGAGAGTCAGTCTGGAGGACTGCTGGGTGAAGTTTGCCTGGAGGGCTAATGAAAGGGGCAGCTGTAGCTGGGTGGGTTGGCAGTGCCTGAAGAGGTGGTGCTGGGATCAGTAGCCATAAGAGGAAATGTGCAAGTTGTTTCACTATAAGGGGCCTTGGGTTCCTGCCTGTTGTGGGCCATCACGCAAACATCTGACTGAGCGTTAGATATCCAAACAGTGATTCAGCTGGGGTCTGCAAACAAGAGTGTGCTAGAGGAAGAGGTTGGGGCTGAATATAGACTGTATATAGAGACAGTGGGGTAGATTTACTAAAACTGGAGAGTGCACAATCTGGTGCAGCTCTGCATAGAAACCAGCTTCCAGTTTTTTTAATGAAAGCCTAATTGAAGCTGAAGTTAGAAGCTGATTGGCTACCATGCACAACTGCACCAGATTTTGCACTCTCCAGTTTTAGTAAATCAACCCCTGTATATAGGAAAAATGCTCCTGAAGTTTTGCTAAAGTCAAGTGGCCATCCGATAACCTCCCATCCCTATCAAAGTTATTAATCCTCAATAACAAAAACAAAGTCACGGACTGTTCTTTGTTTCTGCAGTGGCTGTGAAAATGTGGTGTGTCTGGCTGTACAGGGTGGGGGATCCCAGTTGAACTGCGGCTTCTTAGGAGGTGCGCTACATGTATATACACAGTATATATGGTAATATTGGGGAATTAAGGACCATCAGCCAGCCATGTTAATAAAAGCAAATCAGTCTTTTCTTTCTCAACAGAAAAACAAAACAGCTTGTTTGCAGCACAAAATAAAAGGAAACAGTCCATGCTCCTGTTGAAACTTTTGGCTCACTGCCTGCAAACCATGTCCCTTAACAGGGTTACATCCCCATCTGCCTTAGGGGTTCAAATACAAGGTCACCAGCCACCTAGCAGTGCCTCAGTCACAAACAGTCTAAAATTCTGTCTCAAAATGCTGGCCATACACTATATGAAAAATCAGCCGAAAATCGGTAATTTGGACAGTTTGTTCGTTTTTCGGCCAGTTAATGGGCACAAATCGGTAATCGGTTGGGACATTTTTTAGCCAAAAAAATGAAGGACAAGTTTGGAAATTTTTGGCCGAATGAACGATAAATCAAAAGGTTAATGTGTTTCACGTCCAAACTGTTTGCACTAGTTATATGTGAAAAAACTAACAAAAAACAGATTCATGTATGTTCATTGAATGATTTATCGGTCATTACGTGATGGCACTATCGTTTGCTCTCACAGCCGATTGTTCATTTTTCAAAAATGGGTTCGGCCGATTTTTCGTATAGTGTATGGCCAGCATAAGTGTGTCCCGCTTAACACTCCACCTCATAGACACCTCCTGACAGTTTCCTGTTCCATATCAGGCTTTTCCTGCAGATGGATTAGACCCTTCAGGGCCAAAGTCCCTATAATTAATGTTGGAGGCTCTTTCCCACCCAAAGTCCCTCTGAGCCTTCAAATTCTGTATCACTTATAAAGACCTGAAAAACTGTAAATCATTTTCCCTTTTTAACCTGAATGGACAAGAACCCCTGGGTACTCCAAACTGTCAAATCACCCCCCTTTAACCACTTCAGCCCCGGAAGGATTTCACACTTTAGGACCAGAGCCCTTTTTGCGATTCGGCACTGCGTCGTTTTAACTGACAATTGCGCGGTCGTGCGACGTTGTACCCAAACAAAATTTGCGTCCTTTTTTTCCCACAAATAGAGCTTTCTTTTGGTGGTATTTGATCACCTCTGCGTCATTTCTGATCGCCGCTATAAACAAAAGAAGAGCGACAATTTGCAAAAAAAAATAAAATTTCTTACTTTTTGCTAAAATACAAATACAAAAAAAAATATAAAAAAACATTTTTTTTCATCGGTTTTGGCTGATTTATATTCTTCCTCATATTTGTGATAGAAAAAATTGCAATCGGTGTTTATTGATTGGTTTGCGCAAAAGTGGCCGCGTTTATGGATGATGAGAATTCATGTCTGGGGTTTTTATTTTTTTTTTATTTTTTACTAGTAATGGCGGCGATCATCGATTTTTAGCGG
The DNA here is from genome assembly GCA_018402905.1 of Glandirana rugosa. NCBI lineage: Eukaryota > Metazoa > Chordata > Amphibia > Anura > Ranidae > Glandirana > Glandirana rugosa. The sequence goes on along the minus strand of BLSH010130462.1, from coordinate 1,238,459 downwards.
TACTGCGATATAGCAGCGGACATATCGGACCATTTTGACACTTTTTTGGGACCATTGGAATTTATACAGCGATCAGTGCTATAAAAATGCACTGATTACTGTGTAAATGCCATTGGCAGTGAAGGGGTTAACCTGCAGGGGGCGCTCTAAGGGTTAACTGTGTTCCCTGGGCGTGTTCTAACTGCATGTGGGACGGGCTGGCAGGGGAAGGGGAGCGATCACAGCTTCCATATAGAGGAAGGCTGTGATCACAGCCCTTCCCCCTCTCACAGAACGGAGATCCGTGTTTACTTACACGGACCTCCATTCTTTCACTACGGGGGGGGGGGCATCGCGGGTAGCCGGCGGAGATTGAGTCCGCCGCACCCGCTCCCTGGCCCCCCTGAACACAGTGAGTGCGCGGGCACGCCTCCGGAGGCACCTGCGCGCTCACGGTGCATGATATCGCAGCCGCCGTCGTATGACGGCGTTTTGTGATATCGAGCCATCTTGTAGCCCATCAACCTGCGGTTGACGGTCGGCAAGTGGTTAAACTTAACCACTTCAGCCCCGGAAGAATTTTGCACTTTAGGACCAGAGCACTTTTTGCGATTCGGCGCTGCGTCGCTTTAACTGACAATTGCGCGGTCGTGCGACGTTGTACCCAAACAAAATTTGCGTCCTTTTTTTCCCACAAATAGAGCTTTCTTTTGGTGGTATTTGATCACCTCTGCGTCATTTCTTATCGCCGCTATAAACAAAAGAAGAGCGACCATTTTGCAAAAAAACCCAAATTTCTTACTTTTTGCTAAAATTCAAATCCAAAAAAAAAATATAAAAAAACATTTTTTTTCACCGTTTTTGGCCGATTTATATTCTTCCTCATATTTGCGATAAAAAAAATCACAATTGGTGTTTATTGATTGGTTTGCGCAAAAGTGGCCGCGTTTACGGATGATGAGAATTCATTTCTGGGTTTTTGTTTTTTTTTACTAGTAATGGCGGCAATCTGCGATTTTTAGCGGTAATGCGATATTGGGGGGGACATGTCGGAACATTTTGACACTTTTTTGGGACCAATGACATTTATTCAGCGATCAGAAATTTAAATGTCCACTGATTACTGTATAAATGTCATTGGCAGTGAAGGGGTTAACCTGCAGGGGGAGAGCTAGGGGTTAACTGTGTTCCCTGGGTGTGTTCTTACTGTGGGGGGGTTGGGCTAACATGGGCATGAGAGATCTAACTGATCCCAGTGACAGGGATCAGTAGATCTCTCATGCCCCACTGACAGGGCGGGGAACCGCCGTGTTTACATCGGCGGTTCCCCATTCTTTTCCCTGTAGCCGCTCATCGCGGCTCGCCGGCGGACAACGGGTCCGCCAGGTTGCGGGCACACTCCTCAGGAGTGCGGCGGGTGCGCGAGCGCACGCCGCCGGCGCACGCGCGCGCCCCCTGGTGGCCAAATGCGAATCGTCGCTTATTTATGGCGATTCGCGCAGGGCTCCCCGACTGCCGCCGTGAAAACACGGCGCGCGGTCGGGAACCAGTTAAAGAGAAGGGAGAAGGAAGTTGGGACTTTAAATGACAATATATAAGGACAATGACTAATGTGTGTTGTGCAAATATTATTGTTTACTGAACCTCCAGGGTCCTGGAAGGCAAGGTAAGTACCATACATCATAAACAAAACAATTCCATTACAACATGAATTGAACAAATATATAGCAAACATATACAGTATGTGTTTATAACTGCAGACTACTCTGCCTGCTAATTGGAGTGGAGCATTTTTGGGTTGTACAAAAATTATTGTTTATTGACCCTCAAAGGTCCTGGAAGGCAAGGTAAGTACCATACAGCATAAACAAGATAATTCCATCACAACATAAATTAAATAAACGTATAGCAAACATATATGCATTTATGCGTTAAAAATGCAGAACACTCTGCCTGGTAATTGGAGTGGAGCATCTGCCATAGAGTGAAGTAAAACACTTGGGAATGGAATTGGCTTCAGTAGAGAGATGGCATCATCGTAAATCCAACGCGTTTCGTGGGATAGTACCCACTTATCAGGGGTAGATGCAAACATATCTATATAAAAAAAATAAAAAAGTAAAAATATCCAAGGGTACAATGGCATGTCTGAATGTCATGTTGAAGTACATGATATGGGTACGGAGGGGGCGAGATAGTCAAACCTACCCTTAAAAAATGCCATGTGTGGTGTAGCAATACGGGCCAGGCTGTCTGGACATCTGTCACAGGAGCTGAGGACACGGTGACATGAGCTGGAGATGGAACCACCATGCAGACCAGCTGAACAGCAGACATCTGTGGATGAATGTGTGTGTGAAAATGGGTTGAATGAAATGTGAATGTATATGAACGGTGCTGAATGTGAAAACAAAATGGCGAAGCCATACACCAAAACAGGGAAATAAGAAGGCAAATGATAAGTGCCTGTGAGAGTACAAAAAGGCTGGAGTCAGAGAAAACCTAGACCAAGATCCACCATCAAGGGTTGCTATAGGAGAGGTGCAAAGAGTGTGGGGGAAACTATAAATCAAATAATTACCACCAGATTTGAAGTCAAGGAATAAGTTTGCAACCAGCCATGTCCATGTGCATGTGTAGTGTTATCACCACGCTGTCTACCATCACGTGGACTCTGCATAAATACTCCCTGCCAGCCCAGTAACCCCACCTAATGTTACACAGGTATGACCAGGAGAGGGAGGGCGTCCAAGCCAGGGGCTGGGTCCCCACACACCTGGCTAGGATCGCTCCACCCAATTGTCAGCCAAGATGGAAACATATCGCTCCTGCCGAAGTGCACCAGAGAGGGCACTAACAGCATGGATCGATGGCGTAACATTGATGCGTACATCGGCCGATCCATCCCGCTCCATTCCCCCAATCACTGGAACCAGGGAAGGAGGGAGGGAAAGAGGGGAAGGGGAGATCGCAGAGAGCGCATCGCAGCTCCCAATAAGGCAAACACCAGCAGTACCAACCCAATGCACACCAAATGATGTGACCACACCATACCCGACAGAGTGCCCAAACAGCACTGTTGGACTGCCAGGAAGCAGCATACAATATCGGATAGACAAGTAATAGCAGAACGAGTGGAAATCCACCGGTGATCGACTAGCATGTATTATAATAAACTGTTGTATAAAAAAGGGGGTGATAAAACTGCTAATAAATAGAACCAAACACAATTGGATCTAACAGAACTTAAACTTAAAGGGACCCCAACCCAAATAATGGGGAAACATGCCTGCCTTCCAGGACCCATCCCTGGTGTCCGTGTCCTGTACTATGTTACATATATATATATATATATATATATATATATATATATATATATATCCTAATATGCTTAATTGGTAGTAGGCTTTCGAGCCTATACAGCTTGGAGTAAGACAACATGCAAAAAGAGGATGATGTGGTCAAAATACTCATTTGCCTAATAATTCTGCACACAGTGTATATACACACACACACACTGTGTATCCAAAGTAAAACTGCATAGTTTAATTTGCATTGCATTGCTAAAAACAACAGCAGATGGTCTTTATGACCGTAAAAAATATGTTTTCAGTTAGCAGCAGGCATTGATACTTATAGTGTTAATATTGAAAGCATGGTAAATATTCCTATATGGATGGATCGGTTAAATACATATATACAAAAACTTGTTTCTAGGAAATCTTTGTTGGAGTTCACTTAATTGTTTTCATTATTTATGTTTTTAATTTAGATCTAACCTAAAATCCATCCAAAGCCAAAACTTGCCATTTTTTTCTTTTGTTTGTTTGTTTAAAACTTTTTTTGTTGTTGTTGCTATCTATGTCCCATTGGTTACATTTCCTTTATTTCTTACCCTGAAGGCATAGCAGAAATCGAGAGAAAATCTCCCCAACATGAAGAGAAATCCTAGTTTAGGTAGCTATCACCAGAACAAGAGTCCCCATTGGAAAATCTTTCTTTACTGTATGCTGTGGTGACAACTATAAAATTATGGGTTTCCAATCAATCCTGTCACAGTGACAATGGTCACCAGGACAAACAGAAAGGGTGACTCTCCCCAGTGGGGACACAGCAACAGAAACTTGACAGAGGTTCTAACCCTCCAACATTTTATTAAAAACTGTAACATTTCTGTATTTTTACCTGAGATATCATGAAGGCTTGGATAAACATGTGACCAATGACTGAACAATGAAATCTGACTGTTTGCGTATGCCGCCTGTAGACACAAGTTTACTGTGCCCAATGGTATATCCAGTCCTGGTTGGAAAGAAATGGCTTCCTGGTTATCACTACTGAAGAATCTACTTCTTATTTAACTGCATGCCAACCGGCTCTTGTAGATATATACGTCGGCAATGTAGCTCTCCTGCGCGAACCGCCGTATATATATGGCGATTCGCGCAGCCGCGCGCTCTATGAGTGGGGCCACGGGTCGGGCGGACTCGATATCCGCCGGTGACCCGCGATCGCCTACTACACAGGTAGAACCAGGAACTGCCAATGTAAACACGGCAGTTCCCTGTTCTGTGAGGCGGCGTAACACTGATCTACTGATCCCAGTAGTCGGGATCAGTTAAATCTGTCATGCCCCTGCCAGCCCAGCCCCCACACAGTTAGAACACACACAAGGAACACAGTTAACCCCTAGATCGCCCCTACAGGTTTACTCTTTCCCTGCCAATGACATTTATACAGTAATCAGTGTTTTTTTTTTTAGCTGTGATCGCTGTATAAATGTCAATAGTCCCAGAAAAGTGTCAAAAATGTCCTATCTGTCCATGGCAATGTCGCAGTCCCGATAAAATTTGCAGATCACCGCCATTGCTAGTAAAAAAAAAAAAAAAATTGTGAAAACGCCATAAATCAATATTTATAGTTTGTAAACGTGGCAACTTTTGCACAAACCAATCAATATACGTCTAATTGCGTTTTTTTTTTTTACAAAAAATATGTAGAAGAATACATTTTGGCCTAAACTGATGAATAAATTCTTTTGTTATACTATTTTTTTGGATATGTATAGCAAAAAGTAAAAAATATAGTTTTTTTCAAAATTGTCGCTGTTTTTTTGTTTATAGCACAAAAAATAAAAACCACACAGGTGATCAAATACCACCAAAAGAAAGCTCTATTTGTGGAGAAAAAAGGACGTCAATTTTGTTTGGGTACAATTTGCCCGTGCAATTGTCAATTTAAGCGACGCAGTGCCAAATCGCAAAAAGTGCTCTGGTTAAGAAGGGGGCAAATCCTTCCGGGGCTGAAGTGGTTAAAAGATTGCCTTAAAGTAAACCTGTCAAAAGCCTGGACAAATCGCACTGTGCATATGTCGAAAATATACATAAGCAAAAGATTTTCTACTGTGCAACATGCCAAACCAAATCAAAATCTCTAGACGAGGTTGAATTAATCTTTAAATATCAACTCCTTCTTTAAAAATCAATTGGCTCCTCTCCACATTGCTCATAAACCTCAGTAGTAGTTGTCTAATGTGATAGCCAACTTCACCTACCAACTGGACAACTTGGAAGGCAGAACAAGCACAGCATTTACAGGAAGGCTACGATTATTGCATAAAAAAAACAACTGCCTAAATATTTGGATCTACAGATTGTATTGACATTCAGTTTCACAAAGTAATTTCTGCCTATACATTTTTTTCAGCATTTGCCCATGTGGCAGTCCGAGGCCCTGCCACTGTAAAAAAGAGAAGTAGAAGGGATAAAGGTTTTGCACAAATGCAAAGTGCGGGGGTCAAGGATATTGATATTGAATGGAGAAAAGTGTTTTTTTAACTTTCTCTGGGTTTTGGTATTCTTGGATTGGGTTTTGGTATTCCCAGATTGGGCTCCGGAGTTTGGAGACTTCAAAGAGCTTTGGGAGGGAAGAAGTCTCAAACCCAGTGTTCGGGTCTTGCTGAAGACCAGCAAAATTGTGTGTACAGGTGCAAACAGCCTTTATAATGACAGACTTGGGCATAGCTCAGGGCTCGTTAGGAGAAAGGTGTGCTGTGCTCAAGGGACAATACTCCATGCAAAATGCAGTTTCCTTATCCAGAGGGCTGAGGCAGTTGAGGCGGCTAAGCAAGTCAGGGTGACTAAGAGTCCAGAAAACTGAGAGAGCCCAGGGTGTCAGGAAATTTCATATCGAGAGGCCAGGGCATGTGCCCATGCAGCAGGAAGCTGCAACTAAAAAGACAGAGAGCCCATAGAGCTGATAAAGCCAGGAAGGCTGGGAGAGCTGAGAGAGGGGCACAGGAACACAGAGGTACTGTGTAAGATAGTCTGAGAAACCAACCAATAGTCAAAGTCCAAAGTTTAAAGCCTAAGCACTGATCCCGCTGAAAAGAGAAAAACATGTGACTTGGTATTATTTTCACAGTTCCTGTTTTGATGGTGAAAAAAACCTGCATGGGCAACTACGTTATGTTAGACTTTAATTTTGTTTCATTAAAGTGGGCTGGCAAGCCTTACCTCTTCCCGACCACACTATAGCCGAATGACAGCTACAGCGCAGTCGCACATTTCTTGGGGGGGCGACTATTGACGTCCTCCCGTGATCGTGCTTCCTACATGCCCCCTGCGGCATGCATTGTCAGGGATCTATGATTGCTGTGTCCAGCTGATCACAGTGAAAACAGGATTTACCGGTAAGCGGCAATCCACACAGGGAACATCTACACTGATAATCAGGGCACTGATCATCGGTGTCCTGATTATCAGTACAGCCCCAACAGAGCCCATCAGTGCTGCCAATCAATGCCCATCAGTGCTGCCAATCAGTGCCCATCAGTGCTGCCTGTCAGTGCCTATCAGTGCTGCCTATCAGTGCCACCTATCACAGCCCATCAGTACCGCCTATCAGTGCCCCTCATTGTCACCTATGAGTGCCCAGCAGTGCTCCCTATCAGTGCCCATCAGTGCCACATATCAGTGCAGCCTCATCAGTGCCTACTCATCAGTGCCCATCAGTGCTGCCTCATCAGTGCCCATCATTTTTCAGCAGCCTGGATGCCTTGAATGTTGGATCAACCTGGTATGCACAAAGTGACTCAGCTCTTTGTGTCAAGAAATTGCCCCCCCTACGCCTCACCATTGGCCATTGAGGCCACTCACTATTGTGATGGGTCAGTAGTGAGGGTTAGGACGTGGAGGGGGGGGGGGGGGACTCACATGCATGTGCATGTTCCTGTGGGTGCCTGCTATGTGGTGCCAGAAGTGGCTCTGGAAAGTTTTCAATCATTTTAAATACGCAGCCTTGTCTAAAAGAATACCTGGTGATCCTGCCATGCAGGTCCTAGTTTAGGCAGCTCCTGTTAAAGAGTGACTCAATTGTGCTCATATGTTGTCACCGTATCACATGCACTCCCACTGGAGTCTACAAGCCACCTTGCCAACACATATTTCACAGACATGGTTCATGATTGCCATTAACAGAAAGCAGGTCCAGCAATGGTATTTTATGTAAAGCTAAATTAATATCCTATGTGGCAAACTGAGTGACATCTAACTAGGGTTTAATTTATTATTGTTTTCAGCTACTCTCTACAAAAGGCAGTACTGATTGGCACTGATGAGGCGGCACTGATGAGGTGGCACTGACGGGCACTGATGATGAGGCACTTATATGCAGCAATGATGGGCACTGATAGGTGTCACTGATGGGCACTGATTGGTGGCACTGATATGGAGCACTGATGGGCACTGATATGCAGCACTGACGGACACTGATAAGCGGCACGGAAGGGCACTCATAGGCGGCACTTGGCACTGATAGGTGGGACTGGTGTGAATCCAGCCTGAAGTAGCAAAGGTAACAAGCCAAAACTTTTCAGGGACTACAAATTCCTGCTTTATCAAAGCTAAAAGGATTATAAACAATGCGTGTGTAAATTAAACAAAATGCAATATGATATAAATGCATACAATATAACAATTATAGGTAGGTAAAAACAACAAACAAAAAAAACATACACATTATCTAGACTATTTGATTGGAAGCATTAGTAGCATGCTAAACTTCCTACTTAAAAATGGACTTTTGACTTTTCTGTGAAATCCGTTATTTGGAGTACAGTACAGAACACATACATATTTTGAGACAACCGGGTTGTGTTGCTATCTTCAGGTAATGGGGCACTGGCAAAGAGAACTGTAAGGACCCCCATATAACCCCTCCTACTAACAGTACCCCTCCCACTGACAGTTATTCTCCATTTTTTTAAGCAAGAAATAGGGATAAAAAGAGACAGAAGGGAGGATCCTTTGCCCTGTACTGCACTCCAAGAAACAGATTTTACAGGTTAGTCAAAAATCACTTTTTCTTGATCATAAAGTACAGGACACTGGCATATTCTTGGCATGTCTAAGCCCACAAACAAAACAAACAAGGGTATACGGCCCTAACTAGACAACTGCTTGTAGCACCTTATAACCAAAGCCAACATCAGCAGAGGCTTGAACATCCACCTGATAAAACTTAGAAAATTTGTGAAAAGAGAACCACGTGGCAGCATTACAAATCTGCAAAACAGGTGCCTGATGCTGAAAGGCCCAAGAAACTCCCACCGGCCTAGTGGAGTGGGCCTTAACAAGAAAGGGAGGAACTTTATCTTGTAGGGCAATAGGCTTGACAAATCCAGCTAGCGATGGTGGAATGAGAAGCAAGATGTGCCCTGTGAGAACCTTGAGGAAGTATAAAAAGAGAAACCAAAATGCTAAGGGAGTCTGTAGTCAACAGGAAAACTCATACAGCACAAGCCACATCCAAGCAGTGAGAGACCCCTCTAGGCTGCATAGGAGCCAGACAGAAACATGGCAGGACAACATTCTGGTTAAGGTGAAAGGAGGAGACCACCTTGGGCAGAAAGGAAGCCTTAAGTCTCAGGACAGCTTTGTCTTTGTGCAATACCAGTAAAGATTTCTTACAAAACAATTCCATCAATGCCGACATTTGCGTAGTGGAAGTGATAGCGACAAGTAAATCCAGTTTGTGAGTGAGCTCAGCTAAAGGAATATTCCAGATAGGTACAAAGGGAGGCTTTTGAAGAGCCATATGTAACAGATTGAGATCCCATGGCATGATCGGAGAGCATCTGGGAAGAGCCAAATGAGCAACTCCCTGAACAAAGGCCTTCACCAGCAACTGAGGAGCAACTAAAGGATGATGGGAGAGGCTAGCAAAAGCTGAAAATTGTCCCTTGAGAGTACTCAAGTGCAGATGCTGATCCAGACCTGACTAGAGAAAACCCAGGATATGTCCCATGGAGTATCATCTAGGATGAAACTTTCTCTGCTCACACCATGCAAAGTAAGCCTTCCAGGTACAATGGTATATCTTCTGAGAAGCCTACTTCCTAGCATAGAGAAGTGTCAGCATAACCGAATCAGACAAGTCTCTGTCCTCAGGACCTGGGCTTCAACAGCCAGGCCATTAAAGCAAACAACCAAGAAGCAGGATGGTAGCTTGGGCCTTGAGAAAGAAGGTCTATGCAATCTAGAAGAGGCCAAGGGGAGACTGCCAGAAGCCGGAGTATGTCTAAGTACCAAAGGTTTCTGGGCCAGTTTGGTGCCACAAGAATCACTGGAATGCCCTCTGGGTCAACCCTGCAAAGCAGTCCTGGAAGGAGCTTCAGCGGAGGAAGCATAGATCAGGTAAAACTGATCCTAAGGGGTCACCAGTGCGCCCACTGCGAATGCTCAAGGACCTCTGGACCTGGTCACGAATCTGTTCAGTTTGTTGTTGAACCAGGACGCTAACAGGTCCATGGCACCCTCACCTGTGACAAAGGACTGCAAAAACCTCCAAGTGTATGGATCACTCTCCTTGATCCAAACAATGAGTCGACTTGCTAATTTACTATGCCTGGAATGTGTACTGCAGTGCAGTAATGTGGCACTCTGCCCAGGTCAGAATCCTTTCCACTTCTTTTTGTCTGCAAAACTTCTTTGCCTCCTTGATAGTTTATGTAAGCCATGGCTGTGGCATTGTTTGATTAAATCTGCTTTATAAATCCCTGAAGCTGGGATGTCCAATATTGAAGGGACATCTTAATGACTTTGAGCTCCAAAACATTTATTGGAAGTTTGGAATCCTCTGATGACCAGGTTCCTTGAACTCTCCCCATCCTGACAAACTGGCATCTGTCATGTCTATCTCCCAGGTTATATGGCCAGAACAGGGGTCAAGACTTTTGTGAAGTCTCAGGGAGCAGTGAATAAAAATAGCAGGACTACAACCTAAAAATGACAGTCTCCCACCAGTAACCTGGCTGATTTCATACACAATTTTTGATCTGAAGGAAGAGGTACAATCACTTCAGGTCCAGGATTAGAAGAATGCCACCCTTGGTTTTCGAAGCCATAAAAAAGTTGGAGTAAAATCCCAGATATTGCAGGCACATGAAAAATTACCAACAGGGTGAGCAATTGCTGAAAAGCAGCATGCAGAGGAGAAGGAAGATTTGTGGGCATGAATCAGAGAGAAGGGAAAGAGAGTGAAACTGTAGCCTGTACTCTCAGAAGATGACATCCCCGAACCAAAACTCCAGAATGTCTCAAATCAAGGCATCTGAGAAAGCTAGCAGACATCTTCCCCCCACTTGAAGAAGTGGGGAGCCCTGTCACTGAGAGGAGGGTTAGGACCCGGGCTTAGCCTGCTTTGGAGTCCAGGGCTTGTAGCGAAAGAAGGTGCTAGGCTTGGTCTTGAAGGGAGAAGTCTGGGAGGGATGAAAGAAACTTTCTAAATCCAGAAGTAAAGGATTTCTTTTTGCGTGCGATTTCCACCAGGCTTAGCTTGCTTTGGAGTCCAGGGCTTGTGGCGAAAGGAGGTGCTAGGCTTGGACTTGGAGGGAGAAGTCTGGGAGGGACGAAGGAAACCCTTTCGAAATCCAGAAGAAAATGATTTCTTTTTTATTGAAAAAAGCATGCAAATTCCATCAGTAACTTCCTTAATAAAAGAATCTAGATGTTCGTTAGGGATGGACGAACAGTTCAGCCCGAGCATGAGTTCGGGCCGAACATTGGCTGTTTGCCGAACAACCGAATTATTAGGGCATTCGACCGTTTGTTGGGCCCGCCGAATGACTACAATGCACTGTGCCGTCGCACAGTGCATTGAAAGCTCGGAATGGCTGAAGCAGTGAAAGCTTCGCCCAATCCAGGCACAGAGCACTGTCAGAGCCATGATTGGACACTGTCATGATGACTCTATCCTATCATGGCTCATTGCTCTTAGTCCCGCCCCACACTATAAAACTTTCAACTGCAGCCATTTTCAGTGTGAGATCAGCGTGGAGAGAGGTAGAACAGGGCTCTGTTCAGTGCTACTAGATTGTTAGTGTGCTATTGTGATTCTATTGTCAGTGTAGAATATTAGTTTAGTATCAATCTAGGGATAGTCAGTGTGAGTGTAGTGACGACCATCATTTATCTTTGCATTAGTGTGTAGCTAGGGACAGATCAGTTAGTGTCAGTGTAGTGTAGTGACGAGTCATTCATCTTTACATTAGTGTGTATCTAGAGTAGGAACAGTTCAGATAGTGTGATTATAGCGTATTGACCACCATTCATCTTTACATTAGTGTGCATCTAGGGACAGTTCAGACAGTGTCAGTGTAGTGACCGTTTAAAACCCTAAATTTCATTGCATTCTTGCAAGTTAACGCCATATAGTTCTGTGAGTTACTGCAAGTTTAATGCTATATAATTCTGTGTGTTACTGCAAGTTTAACACCATATAGTTCTGTGCGTTATTGCAAGTTTAGCGTCTTATAGTTCATTGCTTTACTGCACGTTTAATGCCATACAGTTCTGTGTGTTAATGTAAGTTTAACGCCATATAGTTCTGTGCGTTACTGCAAGTTTAGAGCCATATAGTTCATTGCGTTACTGCAAGTTTAACACCATATAATTATGTGCGTTACTGCAAGTTTAACGCCATATATTTCAGTGCGTTACTGCACGTTTAACGCCATATATTTCATTGCAAGTTTAGCGCCATACTTTTTATTGCATTACTGCAAGTTTAAAGTCACTTATATCATTGCGTTACTGCAAATTTAATGTTTGACGCAGTATATTGCAGTATATTGTAGCGTATCCGTGGAGTGTGTCCGTGGAGTGTGTCCGTGTAGAGCGAGTACTGAAATTAAAGTGCACCAAACACCACTTTCTATTGATTAAAGTGCATTCACGTACACATTTACACATCTTTATTACATTTGGTTAATAAGCAAGGGTTAAGAAGCAATAAGGACAACAAGGAGAGGCAGATGTTCCCATGGCACTGTAAGGGGTCCAGCAGCGTATGTGTCCACAGGCAAAGGTGGACGTGGTCAGATCCAGCCACAGCATGCAGAGGAGGTGGTGGACTGGCTTACTAAACCATCCTCATCCTCTGTCACCCAAGCAGAGACTAGTATGCAGTCCCCTGCAGTTGCCAGAGTAGCTAAACTTGCCTCCTTGTCTACAGCTATTCCTGCCATAGCCCAGCATCAGGCATTGAGGAGTCAGCAGAGTTATTTGAACACAGCGTCAGCGACGATGCACAGTCATTACTCGATTCAGATGTAGGTTCTGAGGCTGAGGAAGGCAGGAACATGAGTCTACAGAGGGGGAGAACACTGGTACACAAATTGGCATTTGTGTTCCCCAAGCCGCAGTGTATTGCCAAGTTGTCTCCAGTGGTAATGAGGATGGAGATGATGATGAAGAGATCACTGGCACGACTTGGGTGTCAGATAGAGGGTGGAGAAGAGGAAAGTGAGGGTGAGGCACAACCCCAACGAGGCAGCCATCATGGAATACCAGAGAGCAGCCACCCTATTCTATTACATTGTGGAGCTGTTATATCCCAGCCCACTTCCAACAGCTCAGCTGTCTGGGCCTTTTTTAGTACATGTTCAGCCGATCGCACTGTTGCTATTTGCAAACTTTGTCTAAAGCACATCAAACATGGCAAAAACAGCATCCATTTGGGTACTACAAGCTTGACAAGGCATTTAACCTCCCACCACTCGTTGGCAAGAGCACCTAAAAGCCACACAAAAGGGGCACAGATCTGTCTCTCCTCCTCCTTATTCACCTCAGTCTGCCCCTGCTTCATGACCTCTCAGAAGCATCCACTGACAGGGATGATGATATAGTGCACGGTGTCCCAAGTCCTTGCATCTGCCAGCAGCACACTACCAGCCATAGACTATAGCCGGAAAATGTCTCTGCCCCATCTGCTGCAGTGAAAAAAAAACACAGTCCTTGCCACCCACATGCCCAGCGTCTAAATGCAAGCTTGTCAAAGCTGCTGGCTCACCAACTTCTGCCTTTCCGCCTGGTGGATTCTGCCCCCTTCTGTGAATTTGCAGAATGTGCTGTACTACAATGGCAGGTTCCCAGTCGCTATTTCTTTTCACGTAAGGCCATTCCATCTCTCTACCATCACATGGAAGGCAATGTCGTGGCATCATTGGGCAAGTCAGTCAGCCGCAAAGTCGACGTTCCTGCTGACACGTGGTCCAGCAAGCATGGGCAGGGATGATTTATTTTGTTCACATCACACTAAGTAACTCTGCTTGCAACTCGGAAGGATGCAGGACAGGGCTCAGTGCTGCAGCTTGTTGTGCCCCCACTTCTGAATTGTCCTATGAACCTCAAGTACCCCCTAAGCTATTCAATGAGCCAGGCTATAAGGTGCCATGCAGTGCTTCAGCTGGTGTGTCTAGGGGACAGGAACCATACGGGAGAAGAAATTCTTGCAGCTCTGCAGGGACAGGCCGAGAGGTGGTTCATGCTACACCAGCTGAAGCCAGGAATGGTGGAGTGCGATAATGGCATAAACCTCCTGTCCGCGCTTAGACAGGGAAAGTTGACACATGTGCCTTGCCTGGCACATGTCCTCAATTTGGTGGTGCAGCATTTCCTAAATAGGTACCTAGGTTTGGAAGATCTGCTAAAGCAGGCTAGAAGAGTCTGTAGCCATTTCAGGAGGTCATACACAGCCAGTGCTCGATTGGTTGAAATTCAGCGGGAATTCCACCTGCCCGTAAACCGCCTGATTTGTGGCATGCCCAACAGGTGGAACTTGACTTTGGCAAAGCTGCAGCGGCTGCACATGCAACAGAGGGCCATCAATGAGTACCTGTGTGAGTATGGCACAACGACAGGCTCAGGCCGGCTAGGCTTTTTTTCCCCACGCCAATGACTGCTCATAAAGGATGCATGCACTGTACTGTCACCATTTAAGGCCACAAGGATGGTGAGCCGTGACAATGCATGCATCAGTCACACAATCCCTGTTGTGTTCCTGCTTGAGCAGACTCTGCGTGGCATTATGGACAGGGCACTGGAGGCAGAGCAGCAGGAGGAAGAGAAGGATTTCCTTTCCTCTCAAGGCCCACTTTATGCAGACACCATTGTTCCTTTGCCACAGAACACACAAGAGAAGAGAGAGGAGGAGGAGGATTCTGGCAGTTTCGGAGGCATTAAAGCAGAGGAAGACATATGTCAAACAGTAAGCAATGGTTTTCCATCCCCAGAACCCTTAGGAGTAGTACATGGCTGGGAGCAGGCAGTTACAGATACTGTAATCCTCACTGACCCCGAGGAGTCTGCTTCTCATGCCTCCGCAAATTTGCGGTGCATGAGCTCCCTCATGCTTTAAAGCCTGTGATACGTGGCATAAAGGAGAAGGATCACTATTGGTTGTTGGTCGGCAACCCTCCTTGACCACCGTTATAAGGGTAAAGTCACAAAACTCATCCCGTCCTCACAGAGAGTGCAGAAGATGAAACCTTAAAGAGGAATTTATGAAATGCTTTTCCCGACTTTGACAGGTACATATCATTGCAATTTTTCACAGCAAGGCCAATTCTTGCTTTCATCAAGAGTATCTCTATAGCAGTTATGGCGAACCTTGGCACCTCAGATGTTTTGGAACTACATTTGTCATGATGCTCATGCACTCTACAGTGTAGCTGAGCATCATGGGAAATGTAGTTCCAAAACATCTGGGGTGCCAAGGTTCGTCATCACTGCTCTATAAGGTTACGGTGTGAAGGCGCCACGACACCCAAAAACCTGTTTGACAGCTGCATCAAATACATTTTTTTTACAGCAAGGCCAATTCTTGCTTTCATCAAGAGTACCTCTTATAGGGTTAGGGTGTGAAGGCACCACCGACACCCAAACCCCAATTTTTCCGCACCCGTTAATCCTATCCAAAGGATTAACAATTAACAATGATGGCCTCATCATACATACTGGCTCCTGTAGCCATTGCTTACAAAATAAAGGAAGCTTGCAGGAAAAATAGTATTTTTTTTGCTTTATAAATGCAATTATTGCTGCAGCAGATTCTATACATGGTACAGATGTGCTACTTCACAGGTAGACTAAGGGGGCCAGCCAGGAGCTATATTGAAAGGCATTTTTCATTTTCATGTTTTCACTTTAAGCATTAATAAATCACTACTCATATAAAAATGAAGTTTTTACAAACGTTTTTTTCATTGATACATGTCCCCCAGGGTATTACCTGGACCCCCATAACCATTGCAGCCCAATTACTTGCATATAAGCCTTCAAAATTAGCACTTTTTATTTTTCAAGTTCAGGTCCCATAGACTTCAATGGGGTTCGTTAGTCGGTTCCAAACGTTCCTGATGTTTGAAAGTTCTGGTGCAAACCGAATAGGGGGTTGTTCAGCCCATTCCTTATGTTCGCCAAAGAGATGTCAACCTGCATAGGACATACACTCCAAGAGCTTTTTACAGGCTGGTTTAACAGACCAGTGTTACTAAACCCACAACAGTAAAATCAGTCTGTATATGCAGTAAAGCATGCTTGCTATACTCACAGTGGAACCTAAGGGGTTAATCCATTGTGTAAAAAGGCTGCTTGATCTTGTATGTACAGATCCTCCTCTTCTTCCATTGACTCCTGAACAGGTCTGGATAAGAAAGAGAGAGGGTTTTTTTTGGGAGAGTGCATGTGATCAGCATAGGGCCAATCAGCACTGTCCAGATAGAGGGTCAGGGGTCCTGGATCCTGATAGGACAGCCAGTGCAGCATGAAAACTCCTCCTACAGCGGGACGTGGCTTGTGAGCACTTGATGGATGCTTAAGCCCGAGCTCTGAGCCGCAGTCCGGAGACATCCAGCTTCCCAGTGCCCGTATCACTGCCATCAGACAACATCCTACCTCCTAGCACCCCATAAACCAGCGGAGGTGTCCTCCCGCAAATGCAAAGGGGATTACCACCCGAAGAACCTCACGGCCTTTTCCACAGGCCGGCGCTGCTGAACGAACAGGCCCAAGATAGCATGTGCAGAATGGACGCTCTCCCTCTGCGGCCTACACAGATCTGCCAGACGCAGATCAGAAAGAAGTAAACAGGGGACAAACATCCCCATTGCCAGGAGATTCCTCTCCTACCAGTCCCACATCAAGGAGCCCAGCCAAGATGAGGATGGATTCTTCTCACCACCCTGCTCAAACAGTGAGTACAGATATCCTTCCTATACACGCTGATGACTCTCTGTAATCATCTATCGCCTCTTTCCCAACCACCGGGCAACCTGTCTTAGACTCCACTATAAAGGACATGCTCCTTTCACTTCAATCCACCCTCATGTCAAACCTCTCTTCCTTCATCCATAAACTCTCTAATCATATACAGCATATGGGGACAGAGTTCTATACATGGATAACAAAATGGAGGAATGCACAAATACAATCAATGATTTGGTTGATGTATATAAGGACTCAAAGAAGACGCCCTTTGCATAAAAGCAAAATTGATGGACTTAGAGGACCGCTCCGGGCGTAATAACGTAAAATTGCATGGAGTCCCTGAATCAATCCCCTCACAGGGCTTACAAGAATGCACCCGCAATCTAATATCCACTATGCTCCCCGGCTTATCAAAGTAGAATTGACCATAGACCACATTCAGAGAATTCCCAAACCCAAACACCTGGATGATACCATCCCCAGGGATGTCCTTAATGAAAATACACTTTTTTCCAGTGAAAGAAAAATTATTATCAAAAGCAAGGCTGCTTCCCAATCTGCCAGCTCCTTACAAGAAAGTACACATATATGCAGATTTGTCACACAATACACCCTCCAGTTGAGAAGGCAACTCAAAACCATCACTAAGCCGCTTAATAACCACAAAATAACATATGAGTGGAGTTACCCCGCTACTCTACTCATCACCTATAAGGAAACAACGCACACTATCTCAGACCTGAGCCAAGGGATGAAACTACTCCACACCACGGGTATCATACTGGATCAACCCTGTGATGCTTCCAACATGCCTATGGCAAAGGGGCAGTTGCCAACTGACCGCTACTACTCCAAAAAAAAAGGAACCCAAATTCAAATGAACATCCTACTGGCACTTCTAAACATTGCCTTTATCTCAGGCCTAACTTGAGGCTCACAGACTCTCTCACAACTAGAGTTGAGCGAACCTCTGGAAGTCCGGGTTCTGCTGGTCCGTCCGAACTTCGGGACAAAGTCCGGGTCGGGGTCCTCACGGAACCCGAATGATCGCACGGACAACGAACCCCATTGAAATCAAAGGGGACCCGAACTTTTAGGCACAAAAATGGCTGTAACAAAGTCCTGGAAAGCCCTAGAGGGCTGCAAAAGGAAGTAAAATGGGGGTAAGGGTAGGGCAAGTGCCCTACAAAAAAACATGGGGACAGGGAAATAACTTTAAATATTTTTAAAAAAATAAAAACATAAAAAAGCAAAAATGGAGGTGAATGTGGATCATCTTCAAACTGTGTCTGAAAAGTATTAATTAACGGTAGAAGCCATATAACTGTTCTAAAATCATCTTCAAACTAGGGCAAGTGCCCTACAAATAAATGGGGATAGGGAAAATAAATTAAAATTAAGTAAAAAAACGGGAAGTAGGGTGGATGTGGAGTAGGAGCCTAGAGGTTGACTAGGCCGTGACCGTGGCAGTGT
>BLSH010130462.1:1190900-1203515 GCA_018402905.1 Glandirana rugosa | reverse complement strand
CCCCAAAAATATGGAGGTTTTACGAAAACAGTCGTTAACGTGAACCTTCACGACAGTACATCTAGACTCCCCTTCTATACTTTAGTCCCCTTCGACACGACTAAAGATAGTAGGTTAGTGCACGTTAGTTTTTACGACAAAAATTAAGAGGAACGTACAGGGGGAGACCAGATGTCACTGACGTGAAGGTTCACGTGAACGTCACGTGAAGCTTCAAGTTAACGTCACGTGAACATCACGTTTCACCTAAAAGGAAATCATTTATTTAGGGTTTCACAATGATTATCTCAACTCGCTTGTGGACCTTCAAGCCCAAGACGACCAGGCAGGCTTGAAGCCCTGTTTCAGGCCCAGGCCCAGGCCTGCCTTGGGCTTGCTAGCGTGCCTGCGATCGTTCGGGTTCCGTCCGGACCCGGACCCGGACTTTGTCCCGAAGTTCGGACGGACCAGCAGAACCCGAACTTCCAGGTGTTCGCTCAACTCTATTAGTAACACTTTGGGATTTATTTACTAAAGGAAAATCCACTTTGCACTACAAGTGCACTGCAATTGAACTTCGAAGTGCACTGCAAGTGCACTTGGAAGTGCAGTCACTGTAGACCAGAGGGGGACATGCAAGGAGAATTAAAAACAGCATTTTTGATTGCACGTGATTGGATGATAGAAATCAGCACAGCTTCCCCTGATTTCATATCTTCCCCTCAGATCTACATGACAGCACTTCCAAGTGCAATTGCTGACAAAAGCATTTTGGAGGTATAAAAACCCCTAACTTTTAGTCAGACAGAGTCCAATGGCTCCAGTTTGAAATAGGCACATACATCATCAACAAGCACAGAAATTGTATTGTTGAGTTTTGGAGAGAGAATGGCCAAAATGGCCTCTTCCTGCAGAAATTCTGAAACAGAAGAAAGCGCTTCCTCTTCCCTCTTTTCAGGTAATAAAATCTTCTCCTCTATCTTCTCTCTGTCCTGCGGCAGGGCAAGAGTCTGAAGGGAGATTGAAGAAGAGAAACTGAAGGGAGCCTCTTGCAGCCCATGGTGATAGGTTTTCCCATTAAATCTGCCAAAGAGGCTCAAAACTCCTCTCTGCTTAAACAGGAGGAATGGTAGTGCCTAACGGTATTGAAGAGGAAGAAAAGGCACTGCCTGAAGAATGGTCATTAGCAAGAGAAAGAATCCCCACCAACCTTCATGATGGACCCGCTGGCAGAAGGCTTGTCTAAACAACTTTTAAATCCATCTTTTATCTGATTATAATCCTCTATTTTTTGTGAGAATAAGCCCCTCAGGTCTACCTCACAGTAGTGTGGCAAGAGGAGGCTTAAAACTGTCCTGAAGGCGTTAATATGCTGTCCCACAGTAGTAATGTGCCCTCCTAAGGAAAAAAATTAGGCTGCAAAATACTGCTAACAGTGATCACAGCAGCACTTAAAGGATAAGTTCAACTTTTATACAAAAAAATATAATAATAAACGCACATCTTTTTGCATTTCTTATTTTTTACACTGCCGCCTGTAAGGCATTGCACCCACAATCAACAGATTGTGGGTGCAGAGCCAGGCTCCTGCAGACTCAGTCAGCTGTCTGTCTGTAACTGCCATACAGGCAGGCAGTTACTGGACAGTAGGAATAATCAATGAACTACCAGTGCCCTCATAGTTCATTGAGAACTACAAGCCATCTGCCGCATGGTGGTACTTGTAGTTCATTTATCCCCAGAACTCTGTAAATGAAGGATGCCCCATGTGGGTGGCCCTGTTTTTAAATAGTGACAGCAGGTGCGGGGAGAAGATACCCCGCATACTGTCACGGGGGGATCGATGAGTGCGGGCAGGTGCTATATTGTAACATGTTATACCCTAAATACGGGGGTAACGTAACATGTTACAAAGCTGAACTTATATCTTCTTGAAATAGGACCTTCTCTGACAGGAATCAGGTGCTGTTGAAGATGTGACCAGAGTAAACAGCAGGGTAGTAAAAGTTTGGCTGAGAGCCAGCACAACAGGAAAAAGAAAAAACAGCTGCGTAATTTTTTTATATATATAAGAATTAGCTCCAACATCAAAAATATATACTGTATGTTGTTGAAGCAAGTCAGTATCCCTTAAAGAGGCGAGAAGGAATTGGCAATGTGACACAAATGGCTGATTTTCTAAAAGGGAACAGGTCCTTTACTCACCACCCTGTGAAAGAACATGGCTGCAATATTTATGGTGGAATGCAGCACCCCACTCGCTTTGGAAGCGTGTACCCCCCAAGAGTGACTGGGTCACACCTGTGTAAATCGACACCACCCTGGACCTAAATAACACCCTACGGCTTACTCCATTCACTGCACAATGTGCCAGAGAGGAGTGCCTAATACAGGATCTAACTTCCAAAGTTACTTTATGGGCCTCGCATCTTCCATCACTTTGGTGGGGTGCGATACAGTCTCAGTGTTGTGCCTAGTGTACGATTCATAAACTGCATAAGTAGCCAGAGGGGTACAGTCTCAGTGTTGTGTCTAGGGTACTGATTCATAAACTGCATAAGTAGCCAGAAGGGTACAGTCCCAGTGTTGTGCCTAGGGCACTGATTCATAAACTGCATAAGTAGCCAGAAGGGTACAGTCCCAGTGTTGTGCCTAGGGCACTGATTCATAAACTGCATAAGTAGCCAGAAGGGTACAGTCCCAGTGTTGTGCCTAGGGTACTGATTCATAAATTGCATAAGTAGCCAGAAGGGTACAGTCCCAGTGTTGTGCCTAGGGTACTGATTCATAAACTGCATAAGTGGCCAGAAGGGTACAGTCTCAGTGTTGTGCCTAGTGTACCGATTCATAAACTGCATAAGTAGCCAAAAGGGTACAGTCTCAGTGTTGTGCCTAGGGTACTGATTCATAAACTGCATAAGTAACCAGAAGGGCTGGTATGTAGTGAAGGTGGAGCCGGAAAATATTTTAAAAAATCAGTAGAGGGAAAAAAAGCCTCCATCACATAAGGACACTAGCAAAAATTGTAGGGTAAGGGGAAGGGGTTATATGGGGGTCCTTACAGGCCTGTTAGCAACATATAACCCAGTCATCCACGACAAGCCTTTGTTCTGTACTGTATGATCAAGAAATATATTTAAGACTTTGAATAAAAAAAAAGAAGAAACAGAATAATAGTGATAAAATGACAAAGTGCAAAAACAACTTAAGCAGTTTTTACAACTTTTACTTTCCAACTATTGCTTGGTTACTAATGTAGATCTCTTGACATATGTATCAATCATTTGCTGATATATCATGAATAGAGAAAATTCTCTAAATTAGAAACTTGTTCATGTCAGTGTCACGTACCTAGTGGTAGAGTCTGACTTATGCAGTAGGCAACCTCTCTTACGGCCCTGGTTCCAGAGCCCCTGGTAGAGCAGACAGGGAGCGCTGGAGCACAGGGGGGCACGAGGGCTGGATTATACACAGAAGATGGTGTGATGTCTTCCAGGAGTCCGTGCAAGACTGAAGGGTAGTGATGCAGGCCAGGTCAGTAACGTGCGGGCAAAGCAGTACAGGAGAAGCAGGCAATTGGATGGCCAGGTGCAGGCAGGGTCATTAACAGGCAGGCAGGTTGAAGTACACAGGGGTCAGGCAGGAGAGTGGTCGTAGACAAGCCGGGTGTCGGTGCAGGCGGAGTTCAAGCAGGTACGGGTTCAAGCCGGGTCACAGGTAAACAGGTCACGAAAAGGCACTGGTAACGCTGTAGAATGGACAGCACTGGCTGCTGGGCGTGGACGGAATAAATAGAGCCATTTGGCGCCATTGCCAGCGCGTGCACGCGCGCATGGGCGCACGCGAAGGCACACAAGCGCCAAACACAGCTGGAAACGTAGTTCTTTTCCTAACATTGTCCCCCCAAGGGGCAGCCTCCGGATGCCCAG
This sequence comes from Glandirana rugosa, assembly GCA_018402905.1. Lineage (NCBI taxonomy): Eukaryota > Metazoa > Chordata > Amphibia > Anura > Ranidae > Glandirana > Glandirana rugosa. Next base: position 1,199,607 of record BLSH010130462.1, on the reverse strand, counting down.
CTGGGCCCTTAAGTCTGGGTGTCTTCTCCAGAATCGTTTAACAATCTCTTTAGCATGGATATGGTCTTCGGGCTCCCATGAGCTCTCTTCCAGTCCGTACTCCTTCCACTTGATCAGGAACTGGGTAATGCCTTGCTTCCTCCTGCAATCGAGGATGGCTTCCACCTCAAATTCCTCTTCACTGTCCACAAGGAACGGCTCAGGTGGGGTCGTCCTCCGGTCCGGAAAAGGATCCTGGGTCACGGGTTTCAGCAGGGTGACATGGAATACGGGATGGACCCGAAGGGATGGTGGCAGATACAACTCATATGCCACCCTGTCAATCTTCCTCCTAACGAGGAATGGACCAATGAATCTGGGACCCAGTTTCTTTGACGGGCAAGACAGCCTCAGGTTCATAGGTGCTAATCAGGCTCGGTCACCAGGTTGTACGACCAGTTCCCCACATTTCCTCTTGTCAAAGGCCCTCTTATAGTGTTCCTGTGCCCGGGATAGTGTTTCCTGTAATAATTTATTGTTCCTTTCAAGGAATTATGTTGTCTTCTGTAACGCTGGCACCGCATCTTCTGGGATTAAGTTGGGTATAAATGTGTGGTGGTAGCCGAAGTTCGCCCAAAATGGAGATTGCTTGGTCACTGAGTGTACAGTATTATTGTAGACGAACTCGGCTATTGGTAGCAGTGAGATCCAGTTGTCTTGGGCAAAAGAGGAATAACTCCAGTACTGAGAGGCGTAATTCCTGTGGGACAAATACTTTGTCACGGTACCACCACAGCCCATTCTTTATTGTCAGCCTAGGGTCTGGAGACGTAGTGGCTTTGGCCAAGGACCGTCTGATCTGAGACAGTAAGTCCTCTTGGGTCAACAGGAAGTGCTGTGGAGAGAGGATGGTGTCTGGTGGTGTGGATTCTCCTGGTTCGCTGAACATCCTGGATAAAGCGTCAGGCTTTGTGTTCTTCGACCCGGGCCTGTAGGTGATGTGCAGTTGAAAGCGGGAGAAGAACAAAGCCCAACGTGCCTGACGGGGTGTAAGCCTTTTGGCCGTGCGTAGATATTCAAGGTTTTTATGATCTGTGAATACCATAACAGGGTGTGTAGCTCCCTCCAATAGATATCGCCACTCTTCCAAGGCGGACTTGATAGCTAGGAGTTCCCGGTCACCTACATAATCATTTTTCTCTGGGACAGAGAGCTTGCATGAAAAGAAGGCAATAGGGTGGAGAGAAGCCTTTGGGCCTTGCTTCTGGGAGAGGACTGCTCCCACTGCAGTCTCTGAGGCATCCACCTCCAGGATGTACGGTAAGGCAGAATCTGGATGCTTTTAGACAGGTGCGGAGGTGAACAGCAGCTTAAGTTTTAGGAAGGCTGTTTGGGCTTCGGAGGTCCAATGGAAGCGGGTGTTCTGCTTGTTGAGCTGGGTAATTGGTGCAATCACCGCGGAGAACCCCTTAACGAACTTCCTATAGAAGTTGGCAAAGCCTATAAATCATTGGACCCCTTTTCCGTCTACGGGGGCTGGCCAGTCCAAGATGGCAGACACTTTTTGTGGGTCCATAGTGATTCCAGTAACTGAGATGATCAGACCCAGGAATAGAATGCTGGAGCACTCGATTGCACACTTTTCAGCCTTAGCATAAAGTTTATGTTGTAAGAGGCACTGTAACACACACTTGACATGCCTGCGGTGTTCCTCCAATGTGGCTGAAAAAATGAGGATATCGTCCAGATAGACGATGACAAATTGATCCAGGTAATCCCGGAAAATATGGTTCACCAGGTGTTGAAAGGTGGCCGGGCGTTACAAAGCCCAAAGGGCATTACGAGGTATTCGAAGTGGCGGAACCGTGTTCAGAAGGCCGTTTTCCACTTGTCACCCTCCCAGATGTGAAGTAAATTGTAAGCCCTGCGAAGATCCAACTTGGTGAATACTGTAGCTGACCCTAGCCTTTGGAACAGTTTTGGTACCAGAGGTAGAGGGTAGCGATTTTTAACTGTGACCTTGTTAAGGTCTCTGTAATCAATGCAGGGGCGTAAAGAGTGATCCTTCTTTTCTAAAAAGAAAATCCCTGCACCTGCCGGAGAAGTAGAAGGCCGGATGAATCCCTTTTCGAGATTCTCATCTAAGTAATCCTTGAGAGCTTTCAGCTCTACTTCCGAGAGCGGGTAAATCCTGCCAAATGGTATCTCAGCACCGGGCAACAGCTCTATCGGGCAGTCATATGGCCTGTGAGGTGGAAGTTTGTCTGCCCCTTTCTTACTGAACACATCAAGGAATTTGTTGTAGGCAGAGGGGACAGCTATGCGGATTTCCGGATTCGGGTCCACGTCTAGGCATAACATAGTAGGAGAGACTCCCGACCCTAACTGCTGACAATGGTGCTGACAGTAGATGGATGAAAACAGGACTTCCCCAGTGGACCAGTTGATGGTGGGGCAATTAGCCCGGAGCCATGGCAGTCCTAAGATGATAGGGAACAGTGGGGAAGCAATAATGTCCAACCGTAGATATTCCATGTGACCATTGGTTGTCTGGGCAAACAGAGGGACTGTCTCATGGGTGACAGCACCTGATTTAATGGCGGAGCCATCCGCCAGGTGGATGACCATCTGGTGAGTCTTAGGTCTAAGCGGAATGCGGTGCTGAGCTGCAAATGTTAAATCCAGAAAGCAGCTGCTTGCTCCCGAATCGATGATGGCTGGGACCTGCACGCTACCACTTGGAATCCGTAGAGAGACAGGCAGAACCAGGTGAGTTGTCATATTGGGCACAGACAGGACTTCTCCCTGGATGGGGCGGAGCCCCTTGTCCTTTTTGGCCGGGCAGGACCTGACAAGGTGTCCCAGACCTCCGCAGTACAGACAGAGATTAGAGGTCAGACGCCTCCGTCTCTCCTCAGGGAAGAGTGAGGGTCGTGAAAGTCCAGGCCCTGATGGGCCTCGGAGGATAGGTCCTGGGTGACTGGGCACCGTGTGTGGCATCCCGGCAAGTCGGGCCGCGGACCTTTCCGCCCTGCGTTCCTGCAGGCGGCGGTCAATCTGTATGGTACAGTTAATCAAGGCGTCCAGGGACCGGGGGACACCCACGCGGGCCAACTCATCCTTCAATGGATCTGAGAGACCCAGCCTGAACTGATGCAGAGCGCCGCTTCATTCCAGGCTGTATCAGCACTCCAGCGCCGGAACTCAGCCACATAATCCTCCGCCATATGGTGGCCCTGCTGGAGTGTGTGGAGAGCGGCCTCCGCAGTAGCAGTCTGGTGGGGGTCCTCATAGAGCCGGGCCATAGCCTGGAAGAAGAGGGTAAGGTTGGCGGTTTCTGGCGCCTGTTGCTCCAATAGCCGGTGGGCCCAGACCTGGGGGCCATCGCGTAGCAAGGAGATGACCATCCCCACCTTGGTGGTATCCAGGGAAAAGGTGCGCGGTTGCAGGGCAAAATAGAGCTCACAGGTGCTGCGGAATGCCCGAAACTTCCTATGGTCTCCTGTAAACCATTCGGGCACGGGCACCTTGGGCTTTGTGGGCAGGGTTACCATGGTGCTGGCAGCTGGCTGGCTGGAACATGAAGGAGCTGGCAGGGAAAGCTCCAGAACCCTGTTTTCCAACTGAGTGTACCCACTTTGCAAGTCCTTCACCGCTTGGGCGAGCCCTGTGAGATGCAGGCTTAGGTCATCCATCCGAGAGGGCCACTGCGCAGACTCGGACTGGCTGTCCGTTGCTGTCACGTACTTGGTGGTAGAGTCTGACTTATGCAGTAGGCAACCTCTCTTACGGCCCTGGTTCCAGAGCCCCTGGTAGAGCAGACAGGGAGCACAGGGGGGCACGAGGGCTGGATTAGACACAGAAGATGGTGTGATATCTTCCAGGAGTCCGTACAAGACTGAAGGGTAGTGATGCAGTCAGTAACGTGCGGGCAAAGCAGTACAGGAGGAGCAGGCAATCGGATGGTCATGTGCAGACGGGGTCGTTAACAGGCAGGCAGGTGGAAGTACACAGGGGTCAGGCAGGAGAGTGGTCGTAGACAAGCCGGGGGTCGGTGCAGGCAGAGTTCAAGCAGGTACGGGTTCAAGCCAGGTCACAGGTAAACAGGAAACTCAAACAGGTCAAGAAAAGGCACTGGTAAAGCTGTAGAACACAAACACACAAACACAGCTGGAAGCATAGTTCTTTTCCTAACAGTCAGAGACCTGCCTAGCTAGAGTGACCAGACTCTGCAATATGGAGTTATTTTCATGCTAAGAGACAAAAACTCTGGATCCAGAACCTTTTATACACACCTATTCAAAATCCTATATTATGTAAGGTTTTGTTCTCAAAAAATCTATATTTTAAAACATGCTTAAGTATCTAAGACCGGGCCTAATGAACCAAATGTATTTTTGTGTAAGAGAAGCATAAAAGCAAATCAGAATGCACACGAACAACAAACAATATAGTGCTAAAAAGCTTTTAGGGAGAAGGGCTGATTTGGGAGTCAGCCCCTAAAATCTTCTTAAAAAAAATGTCTCTAATCCAGTGTGGCATCTCAGAGGATGTTGAAGACAGAGAGGGAATTTGCAAAGGACAGAATCTGAAGACAATAAAGCAAAACAGACAAGATAAATTATTCAAAATTGATAAACATGTAAAAGAAAAAAAAATCAGCTCAAACTATAATACTCAATACAACATGGAGCTGCTCCAAAACCACCCCCCCCCCCCCCCAGGCCCCCACCACCACCAGAACTTCTTTTCTGCCACTAGATGTTGCCCGTTTTCCAGGCTGAATGATGCCCAGCTTCATTCATCCTATTCATCTAAGCCTAGGCTGTCAAGGACATACCCCCCCCCAGGGGTGCTTAAACATGCCAACAGCCAGCCCTACTGCATTTGGAGGTGTTATCACATCATTACAAGTGCGCTGTTCCATCCAGGGGCAGGGGCGTTGCTGGGGGTGGCTATTGGGGCTATAGCCCCGAGTCTGGGGCCCATAGCCCAGAGTCTCTTACTGAGTGGATGCAGTTCTGCAATTAGCAGGTATATTCCGGTCCAGAATTCAGGAGGCAGAATGAGCCGCGGTAGCACTGGTTTCGGCTCCACCCTCGCCTCCACCTGATTCTACTCCTGGTCACTAGTTGCTAGAGCCACCTAGTGTTTAGTAACCAGTGACATCATGGCTGCGACTCCCTCCCTGCCCAGCATTCAAAGTGGAGGAGGGTTCTACTTCCTCCTCTTCCGTGCTAGTTCTTGCTAGTAAAGAGTTGAGCACAGCCCCCTTGTCATGGTCCTGGACTGGAGCCAAAGCTGCTGGTCCAGTGGCGGTGGGGTGCAGGGCAGTGGCATCTTCAAATAAGGAGGGGGAAGTCTGGGCAGCCGGCAAGAGCCCAGGAGGGAGTGAGAAAGAGAAGACGAGGCCTCACCACCACTCTGAGCAGCATCCCCGGTGCCTCTCAGAGCCTGCACTCCTTCTCCAAGCTCCTCTCCTAGCTCGCTGTGACTTTCATGGAACAGGAAGAAAAAAGGCTGACTGAGGACGGGTGGGAGGTAGGTGGATCACACACACCTACCCACACAGACAGAGGCTGGGACAGTAGGGACTGCAGGCAGGGCTAGGGGGTCTCTCCTTCACCCTCTCTCATCCACCATCCTCTTTCTCTGATGTGTGGGGAGGCTCTCTGGGGACTCTGATGTATGTGGAGGCTCTCTGGGGACCCTGATGTATGGGGAGGCTCTCTGGGGACCCTGATGTATGGGGAGACTCTCTGGGGACCCTGATGTATGGGGAGGCTCTCTGGGGACCCTGATGTGTGGGGAGGCTCTCTGGGGACCCTGATGTATGGGGAGGCTCTCTGGGGACCCTGATGTACGGGGAGGCTCTCTGGGGACCCTGATGTATAGCGGGCTCTCTGGGGACTCTGATGTATGGGGGGGCTCTCTAGGGACTCTGATGTATAGGGAGGCTCTCTGGGGACCCTGATGTATGGGGAGGCTCTCTGGGGATCCTTATATACGGGGAGGCTCTCTGGGGACTCTGATATAAGGGGGGGCTCTCTGTGGACCCTGATGTAAGGGTGGGCTCTCTGTGGACCCTGATGTAAGGAAGGGGCTCTCTGGGGACCCTGATGTAAGGGGTGCTCTCTGGGGACCCTATATATATATACATGTGTATGCCCGCTCAAGAGTATGACTTTCTTTACTTCGCTGCTGTGGGCTCTAGCCACAGATCTTTTGCAGACCTAGCAACGCCCCTGTCCAGGGGTAAGGAATTTCCACTAGCAAAGGAGGAGAAGGAGGATCTGTGATATTACATAATCATCCAGAAGGTCCATAGAAAAAAATGTATGTATACAATGGTTTGTATTTTTTTAAACGTGCCGGGAGGGCTGCGGTGAGGGCAGGGGGTCGTGGAAACAGTGGAGTTTCACTTTAAATTACAGAACCATTTCACGGTTGCTAAGTAGCACATGTGAAGTCACAAAAAATGTAAATTAAGCTAAATTGAGTGAATATTATTATTTTAACATTGTTTCCTGGATAACGTGCAATCCATGTTTGGTTGGAGTATTTCTTTTAATTGTAAAGGTGGCTGATTGTTGGTCTTCAAAAATAGTATATAGAGTATACAGAATACAGAATTTATTGTGTACTGATGTATAGAATACAACACAATGCATGCTGAATTCTACGGTATAGCAGCAAAATATATTGCGAAAGTGATATAGCCGAGCCTTGATTTTTTTTTCTCCCAAGGTTGAAAGCATTGATGGAACGAAAAGAGGGAACCAAACATAACCAAGGACAATACGGGAAATGATGGAAGTGCAGAGTTCCAAGGAATGAAAATAATTAAGCATAATGTGTATTAGTGAAGGGACAAAGGCTAAGTAAATCAAATAGGTAGATAAGACATTCAACGTTTTGAGTATTGCCTAGAACTGTAATATACAGCATCTCACAAAAGTGAGTACACCCCTCACATTTTTGTAAATATTTTATTACATCTTTTCATGTGGCAACACTGAAGAAATCACACTTTTCTACAATGTAAAGTAGTGAGTGTGCAGCTTGTATAACAGGGTAAATTTGCTGTCCCCTCAAAATAACTCAACACACAGCCAATAATGTCTAAACCACTGGTAACAAAAGTGAGTACACCCCTAAGTCAAAATGTCCAAATTGGGCCCAGTTAGCCATTTTCCCTCCCCAGTGTCATGTGACTTGTTTGTGTTACAAAGTCTCAGGTGTGAATGGGGAGCAGGTGTGTTAAATTTGGTGTTATCGCTCTCGCTCTCTCATACTGGTCACTGGAAGTTCAACATGGCACCTCATGGCAAAGAGCTCTCTGAGGATCTGAAAAAAAGAGTTGTTGCTCTACATAAGAGGGCCTAGGCTATAAGAATATTGTCAAGACCCTGAAACTGAGCTGCAGCACGGTGGCCAAGACCATACAGGGGTTTAACAGGACAGGATCTTTTAGTTACTTTTTAAGCTATGCTATGCTGTACATATGTTTGTCTTTTATTGACTATAAACAAGATATAACAATTTAATACATCCTGCGTACATAAAACAGAAAGTAAATATATAAATATTCAGTTTGAAGGTTTTAATAGAAGATTGAATACTTTTCCTATACCCTTCATAGAAACATAGAAACATAGAAAAGTGACGGCAGAAAAAGACTGAGTAGTCCATCGAGTCTGCCCCTTTTTATTTATTTTTTTTTTATTTTTTTACATTAACCTTGTTGTCTGACTATAGATTTATGATTATCCCAAGCATGTTTGAAGCCATTTACTGTTGACTGTCTCACAACCTCTGTTGGTAGTTTATTCCAATCATCAACCACCCTTCATAGTACCCTTCATTTTCCTGTAACCTAAAGCCATGATTTCAAATTGTAGCTGCAGCACCACACATAGGTTATGTCTACAAGCCATAAAATACATAAAAAGTCATCCCCTGGGCCTTTTTCTGAGCCAGAAAAGGATAAAATTGCGATGTGCCTGGCTTCCTATGCACTAAAATTGGGAAAGAAAACCCAGGCCAAAGAACATTGTTGTCCCTAGGCTTTTGACAACGTCAAGTGGAAATACCTCTGGGCGGTCCTGGCTAGGTTTAGCTTTGAAGATAACTTTATCTCCTGGATCCAGCTTTTGTACCATAGCCCTCAAGCTGTCATCCAAGAGGCAAATAGGACCTCCCACCCCGTTTAGCTACACAGAGGAACAAGGCAGGGGAATGCTCTGTCCCTGCTCTTATTTGCCATAGCCATAGAATAGAGTTGAGCGAACACCTGGAAGTTCGGGTTCTGCTGGTCCGTCCGAACTTCGGGACAAAGTCCGGGTCCGGGTCCGGACGGAACCCGAACGATCGCACGGACAACGAACCCCATTGAAATCAATGGGGACCCGAACTTTTAGGCACAAAAATGGCTGTAGGAAAGTCCTGGAAAGCCCCAGAGGGCTGCAAAAGGAAGTAAAATGGGGGTAAGGGTAGGGCAAGTGCCCTACAAAAAATGGGGACAGGGAAATAACTGTAAATATTTTTAAAAAAATAAAAACATAAAAAAAGCAAAAATGGAGGTGAATGTGGATCATCTTCAAACTGTGTCTGAAAAGTATTAATTAACGGTAGAAGCCATATAACTGTTCTAAAATCATCTTCAAACTAGGGCAAGTGCCCTACAAATAAATGGGGATAGGGAAAATAAATTAAAATCAAGTAAAAT
>BLSH010130462.1:1167705-1180524 GCA_018402905.1 Glandirana rugosa | reverse complement strand
ATGACAGTGGGACACCACCTAGGGACAGGACGTTAAATAGAGAGCCTTAGTACCTGATACCTGATAAAATGAACTGAATAATTAAAATCGAAAGTCACTCGTGACGTGGAACGCGACTAACTAAAAGGTAAATATTCACAAGTATTGAAGTACGTTCCTCTTCCATCACAGTGGATCGAAATTTTCATACAGTAGGTGTATATTTTATAAAAAAAGAACAACGAGTGGCATAGTCTTCGGGTGTTACGGACCTACCCTAGCTTATTCACGACGATACCCAAGATACCATCACAACTCGCTTGGGCCTGACATTGCAAGCCCAGGCATGGCTTGAAATCCCACAGGCGGACCAAACCCGAACGATTTTTGAAATGTCCGGGTCCGGGTCCGTGCCACGGACACCCTAAAGTTCGGTACGGACCCGAACGTTACAGTCCGGGTTCGCTCAACACTACCATAGAACCCATAGCAGCACTTATTCGATCCCATCCAGGCATTGTGGGCTTCTGATACGGTGAGCAACAAGAAAAAAATATTTTATATGTGGATGACATACTTTTAAAGCTAGGTGACACTACCTTCTCCTTGCATGAAGTTATGAACACTTATAAATGGAAAATCAATCAGCGCAAGGTGCAGTGCTCACTGAAAGCTAAAATTAATAAGTCAAGTAAAATAGTCCATAGTCCATGATTCCGAGAGATAAATTGCAGGACAGGGATCCACCACAGGGTGACAGTAGACCTCAATAGAATGGATTCAAGACCAAGTGAAAAAACTTCCACCATAAATCACACAGGCCGCTCACCTCCTTGCATGGACCCCTGGGTGAACCAGACAGGTCATTTAAGCCTTTCCCACAACTGGGAGAGACATGTTTGGAAACTTGGCACTTAGTCTAAGTGCCCATGCATGTGAGTGCATTTATTTTTATACTAATAAATTGTGAACTTATACAGAGAGCTCTAGATTTCTTTTTACTTTGCATATATTGGAACATCTATGGTTTTTATGCTGGACTGAGGAACCTAGGATCAGGAGGATCAGCACATAAGAGCTATCTATCTCTCTTCCAGTTGTGGGAAAAGCTTGAATGACCTGTCTGTTTTACCCAGGGGCCCATGCAAGGAAGTGAGCAGCCTGTGTGATTTATGGTAGAGGTTTTTTCACTTGGTCTTGAATCCATTCCATTGAAGTCTACTTTCACCCTGTGGTGGATCCCTGTCCTGCAATTTATCTCTCTGAATCATGGACTATGGACTATTTTACTTAATTTATTAATTTTAGCTTTTAGTGTGCGCTGCACCGTTATTTCAGGTTATGAACACTATCTACACTTCTGGAGGTTTCTCTGGCCTCAAAATTCATTGGACCAAGTCGGCCCTAATACTTTTGGACGGGGCTTCGGATCAGTTGGTAGCTCCCTCCTGTCCAGCCTCCTCCACTGAAGTGTTTGTAAAGTCTGAAGGTTTTTTATCTTAATGATTTTATTAAGATAAAAAACCTTCTGTGTTCAGCAGCTCCCGTAATACTTACCTGAGTCAATCTCAATCCAGCGGTGTTGCAGGAGAGTCTTGGCTGTCTGGGACTCTCCCTCCTCATTGGCTGAGACAATAGCAGCACAGCGCCATTTGCTCCCACTGCTGTCAAAGTCATTGAGCCAATGATGAGATAGAGGGGGCGGGGCCAAACCACAGCTCCATGTCTGAATGGACACACAGAGCAGTGGCTCAGCTCGGGTACCCCCACAGCAAGCTGCTTGCTGCGGTGGCACTCAGCAGGAGGGAGGAGCCAAGAGCGCCAGCGGGGGACCCAAAAAGAGGAGGATCTGGAAGCTGCTCTGGCATAACCTACCACAGAGAATAAAGCTGGACCAAGTCCAGAAGCCCAAAGACAATGGTGGGGTAGCCCTTCCCAATCCATGAACATATTATTTGTCAGCTCAACTTCAGCACATGGTAGATGGGATGCCCCAGCCAGATGGATCCCCTTCTTCAGGTCTAAGCCCTATGTTACTGATTTTACTGCATCATACAGGTGTGCAAGACCCTCTCTCAGGGCTGGAGTCCCTTGCCTTTAGTAAGCCTCACTAATCGTTTCCTGCTTATGTGCTTATGCAAAAAATCTGGAAGAAAACTAAGCAGATACAGAAGGTTACAGGGTTCACTGCATATAGCCCTATCTGGCAAAATGGCACATATGTTGAATTAGCTAAACTTCAGGTTGGAAAGCGCTGACAGGCCTATGGGATCACTAACCTCTCCCATATTTTCAATTACAGCTCTCTGTTGCTGTTCTCAGAGCTTAGCACTAAATTTCCTCTACCCCTCATGTATACTATCAAACATTCAACTTCACCACACTGTGAAGGCCCAGAGTAACTCGCATGAAAGGCTCTCAAAATTTAGAGTTAGGACTACAGAAAATACCGGGGTGCCTTGACGAGGCTCTGTAACTTACGCATGTATTTGCAAATGTGTGCAGACTAAACCCCTGTTTTTAACACATACTGTTAGACAGGATACTTTGGTTGTTTGCAGGCTGGTCAGTAAGTTGAGCAGGGAATTTCTCAGTTTTTGTTTTGCATGTGTTGCCCTTCCATGTGCTTCTTGCTGCAAAGGCCAGTTATAGGCGAGGGCAATGGCCATTTGTTTGTACTATGGGAATTTTCCCCACCCCGATTTGTAATTTTATGCAACATTCTGAAGACACCTTACGGCTGGAGCGTATTATTTACCAAATAGAGGGTGCTCAGCTAAGTTCAAAGAAATCTGGTCAGAGTGGCTAGACACTTCAGGGCTGTGCCCATTAGATTTAGTAACCGGAAGGTTAGGCATTCCTGGAATACCCAACATCTAAGTTGTTTACTCTGTCAAATATGTCTCTGTGATTTACCCATTGTGCACCAGATGCTTACCTGCTATAGATTAAGTATAATTACTAGGATATTTTGTACCACACTGCTCTCTGAATGTATTGGACTTTGCTGTTGTTTTTGTATTGTGCGTCAGGTATTATGCGGCACACTGAGACTGTTAATGGATGGTATGCTTAAAGTGTATGTAAACCCTCACCTTGTAAAACAACCCATTCCGTTTAAAATAGAAATGAAAAACGAACCATTTGTGTATAGATATAAAAATAAACTTTTTTCCCCTGATCTCTGTTCTCGGCTGCATAAGCGCAGTGAGAGGAGATACAGCAGCACACTCATCTTCCCAGTGAAAGGCTGTGCAGGGGGGGTGGGTGTCAGGACAAGTCTGATGATTTGAGGAAAGCAGGCTGAGTTCTCAGCATAGCTAGAGAACTGACCACAGTGTGCTCTCCAGCTTAGTGTGGTCAGTTTTTAATAGGAAAGCAGAGAAAAAGAGAACAGGATACTTTCTCATACAAGTACATGGTACAGCAGGCACATATCAGGAATATGAAGTGTTGGGTTTACATATTATTTAAAGTTAGTGTTATTTTTGTACAAGTTCTCCAAAAAAAAAACGTTCAACTCATTTAAAAAACAAATGGAAAAGGAACCAGTCTATCTACAGAAACTCCATTGGGGTGTGTTACATTCAAATCATTCTCTCAGCAGCTCAGTTGACTCTATTCCTTCTCCTAGATCAGAAGCACTGTGCATACATTTGAGATTGTAAAGCTAGAAGGCTTCTGAGCCACTGCAAGAGGGGAGCAGAGTGAGGGAGCTGAGCTGTTGAGGGAAGGTTATGTTGGAGAACACTTCTCATACTTCAGAAACACCATAGTTCCCAATTCTACAATATTCTACTGGGTGCTATGAGTAACTGCAGTACAAAAACCCTGTCAAACACCATGCTGGGTGCCAATGTCGTAGCCATGTAGGGGTGATGCTGAATGACCCCTAAGCAGTGTGACAAGCTAACATTTCCTCAGGTTCCTGGTGTATGGTAGAAAAAACAAGTAAGTTTAGCAACAGTGACTTTTTTATTGCTGAGCTCAGTTCTAGGAGAGACGATTCAGAGGTGCAGAATACCTAAAAATGAGCACATACAGTAAATAGGACAGGTATTCTGAAGCTAGTGGGCCCATTAATAGCAGCCTCTTGGCCCATGCTGCCAATATGAGAACAGTCAGACGGATCTATGGCCTTGCTAGAGCAGTCACAGTCTTTCTGGTGTTGCATAGAATCCATTTCTAATATACAGTATCTGGCCCTTGACCATATGATAGCAGTCACAGGTACCTTGATCTGTGGGAAATTAATCATTCCTATAATGTCCAGCAATAGCTCCTACCCAACTCTTCTGCGGCACCCTTCAGCAAAAATGTTTCTTCTTCCAGGCAGACATCCTGTAGCCCAGCTCTCCTTAGATCTACACAGCAGCAAGGCAGGTAAAGTCCTGGACCTCTAGCACATGCCCTTGTCTGAGGCAAGGCCTAAGTAGAGATCACTCTATTCAGACATCCAGACCAAGATGTAGAGAACACTATGGAAAGATGCTCCAGACAATAATCTCTCAAACCATACTTCTGAACAAAGACCTCAAGGTTTGGTTGGGCCAGGTAATTATTCATAATTCATTGACTGTCCTTCTAAACTGATTACTGGAACCCTTTTAATAGTAACAGGCAGAATAATTCTGAGTTTAGTGGAACCATCCAAGCCTTGAAAAATCTAACCAGAGCTCAAGCTGACAATAGCTTCAAAACACACTAAATTTAATTAAGGACACTATAGCTTAGGGCAGGGTCCCTATGCTGGCAAACGTTAGCTAGATCTATTATACCCTGGATTGAATTGTTCTGTTGCTGACCAATTTCACACTGCTGTATCCTAAATTTTGTAGTATAGTCCCACCGATGCTATTTGTTTCTAGTAAATGTGGGCCTAGCCTTGCTATTTATCCTGTTGCTGGCCAATTATACACTGCTGCTTCATCTGCAGTCTCTTAATTGTTGTAGTAAAACACCTGCCTGTACTTTTTCTCAAATACATTTAAGCGAGTTTTCCCTAATTACAAATGTTCTGTTGCTGGGCAATTTTGCGCTGCTGTAATATCTGGGGTCTTTTAATTCCTAATGGAAATGAAATTAGCCATCAGCAGAAGAATTTTGCATCAGCGAGAACAGGGACAGTCTTAGTGAACTATTGGCCAGTATCTTATTGGTCAAAGCAGGCCTATTACTGATTGCTGAAAAAAAATGTGTCATTGCTAAAATTACTCAAAAAAGTATTTTATTTTTAAATGGAAACAGATTAGATTGGGATGGAAGCCTATTGTAAATGTAAAAAAAATGTCCACTGCCAGTTTACCCTTTTTACAGAGAATGTATGTAAAAATGGTATTGTTTCTTAACATTACATAAAGGCAATGTACACTTTTAATTGTTTTGTTGTTTTAACAAGGTACAGTATTACTGTATTTAAATTCCCTGTGTCATTTGTTTGCCTTACCTTGTAATGATGGTCTTACATATTGTGGCTGCAGTTTATAGTGTCAGGGCTAATCAATTCCACTATGTTCATGTATTCATTCACCTAGCTTATCCCAATTCATTAAAGTGACAGACAACTTCTTGTCCTGGGTCACATGGCGTTCAATCCATGCCTCGCCATTTCCCCTGTCTGGCATCACAAATGTAGGAGCACTAATGTGATGAAACCACAGAGGACCCGGAAGCAAGTGGAGATCACTAAAGTAACAGTGTCTGCTTTAGTGAATTCCATCTGCCAGGTTTAGTATGTACATAGATACATTGGTCCAAGCTGGACCAATGTAACTATGTATAATATAGTCATGCTTCGAATTATTCTTAAGCATAACCCCATCTTTCTCATTTGGGTTTAGTAGAGTTTTGGAGACGTTATGTAAATAATAGCATTTTTAGTGTACAGTACTTTAATAAAGGAAATATTTGAACAAACATCATGGGATGTCTCAGGCTCAGTGACTGTCCACACATTGCCTATAATCTGTGCTGTCATATTGAATAGTTCATAAGCAAAAGACACAGAACAAATAAGAGTGGCTCTAAGCCATGTGAGTCAAAATCATCATATTTTCATCAGCCAACCCCAGTCCAAGATCAATATCTGACTGATGTCTGTCTTCACCCTCTGATTTATGATCATCGCTGCTTTGCATTGACTCCCAATGGAACGCGATAAGTTGCCACTACCCTTCCCACAACAATACTACAATTAGCTCCTGCCCTGCCACTTCTCTTGCCAATCCGTGATCTGCTTCCACTCTGCCTGTGAAATCTTCTTTGCTCTGGCCCATCCTGCAGAGCTGAGTCCCATAGACTTCTATGAGACCATCTCCCAAAGCAGGAGATGCTCAGGAAACGGCCCCATAGAAATCTATGAGGATCAAATGCACAGGCAGTGCAAAGAGGATTTAGCATTAGCAATGGGCTTCAGCTGTGGAATGGGGGTAAAATGGGAGTAAATTTGCATGTGGAGAGAGGGAGGTTAAGGGTGGCGTCACTTTGTATGAAGGGTATCAAAAGAAGAGAAGCAATTTGACTTTTTCACAAGACGCACTGTGCTATCTCTCTCTCAAACAACGGTCTCTATATTCCCTTACTTTTTTGTATAAAATCTCCCTTCTAGGTCTAAACTCTGTAGCTATTTAATAACACTCAGTGTTCACCTTAAAATTGCTTGTCAAAGCTAGGCCCTCATTTTTCAGTTCTTTGGAAAGAGACTTTGATGAAAGCAGCAGCCCCACATATTTGATGACCTGAAAGATACTAAAGGACCGCGTTGCAGCGATTGAACAGAAGAGGGGGAAGGTTCCTTTGTATCACAAAACACGTTTGCAGCGAGCGGAAAGTGCTCTCTGGTGCCTAATGCAATACGCATCACAGACAGAGCTAGAGGAAATTACAGCTGACACCCATTCTGCTCAGTGTGAGCGTGCAGAACACGGCTACTGTGGTTTCCTCACCCTCATGATAATTAAAGGTATAATGTATTTCTCATCCTCTCTTCTGTGTGCTTTGTAACTGTTTTTAACAATTCCCTGGGCCAGAAAGATTTCTCCACAGCTCATTTCAGTGGAGCCAAATTGCTCTTATGTAAGGTGGTAAGGTGAACAGGGTTTCTATACATTTTAATAAGAGCTGTATTATATATATATATAATCTTAATATATATATATATATATATATATATATATATATATACATCCGCTTTAGCCTCGAAAGACGTCTTTTGATGATGAAACTGATTGGGCAGAGATTTGATCTGAAGCCGTCGTGGATTACAAGATACATGCCAGCTTTGAATCTATGGATATGCACATTGTTTTTTCTTCTTACATGTGAGTGTACTGCCTTTTATTAAACACATGGTTTTAAGCTTTTCTACAGTATGGAGAGCTGCTTATTTGTTTAATTTACATGAACAACCGGATATAGAACATCACAGACATACACTATATTGTCAAAAGTATTGTGACACCTGCCGTTACACAAACATGAACTTTAATAGCATCCCAGTCTTAGTTGGTAAGGTTCAATACTGAGTTGGCCCATCCTTTGCAGCTATAACAGCTTCAGCTCTTCTGGGAAGGCTGACCACAAGGTTTAGGAGCAGGAACGGACTGTGAATAAAAACCAGCCCTGGAAATAATTTCATACCAGCCCCATAGCATTATTATAGCAGCCCACCAGCATAGAATCATTATTTTCTTGTTCATAAAAACCATGCATTTTAAAGCACATTTGAAGAGTGCATATTGATAAGACAGATATGAAAGCACATGGGGCTTTATATATATATATATATATATATATATATGGCCCCTTTATTCACACAGGCAGATAGAATTCAGCTTTCAGCTGCGGATAGGTGAAGTTATCTACCACAGCTATACTCAGACAATGCTGTCCTATGGCGCCATTCACACACTGCATTTAACAGTGGTTTCATTAGATGACATTTTGTGCGATTAGAGAAAAAAATTTGACTGCATCCAGGAACAATGTAGTGCAGCTATCTGCACATAACTGCAGGTAATTGCAGTGTAATATTTCACCTGCAGATATCAGCGGCAACAAAGAAAGAAAAACAACAGGAAGCACATCAGAAATTACAAGAATGTTCAAACGCAGCAGCATGTAAACGCATGTAATCGCAGCTAATCGCAATGTACAACAAGTGATCGCTGTGCTAACAGTTTCAGGGATTTAAAATAATTAACATGCTTTTAACAGCGGCAGAACAGCTGCCCGTGTGAAAAAGGCCTAAGAGCAAACTCCTCTCCAGACTCCCCCTCAGAGTCCGCCGACATGATAAAAGACAAAAGATGGTAAGAGGCTGCGGACATGATACAGGAGATGTCATGGGCTGTGTGGACATGGTACAAAGGATGTCATGGGCTGTATGGACATGGTACCGGAGATGTCATGGTCTGTGTGGACATGGTACAGGGGAAGTCATGGGCTGTATGGACATGGTACAGGTGTAGCGCCCCCATAGTATAGGTGTGTTTACTAGCAGGGTTTGCTAGGTGAGGTAAAATTTAGTCAGGCCTGACTGTAGGTGCAGGCCTGAATGTTTTGAACTGGGCCAGGAGGAGAGGCACAGGGAGGACTGAGTGGACTTGACAGATGAAGTCACCAGTTACTTCCACTTCTTTCTAGAAACCTGGGGAGGGTTTCTGGTCAGAAAGCTGGGAGATAGGTGGAGCCATCTGGAGTATTCTAGGGAGCCCTGACCAATCCCCAAGCAGAATTGGCAGGGGGCAGGCCTCCTTAAATACTCTGAGTCAGCCCAATCTGGGAGAGAAGTGTTGGGTGGAAGTCTGGAGATGTAGCAGAGGCACTGTGGAGGCCCCTACCCGGGAGGTCACCCCAGTCTGGGGGGGTTGATCTTGGGGCCTGGAGGTTTGGGTGCAGCCAGAAAGGTGGTGATTCCTGGAGTTGCACAGGGAACAGGAGAACAGCGGAGGTGCTACACAGTGAGAGACTTTAAAGAGATCCACCGGTTTGGTAAGTGACGGTCCTTGGGAACTGCAAGGGAAAGTGCTGGAACAGTCTGGGAGAGAAATAGTGGATAGTCTGTGGGAGCCTTGGCAGCCAGTTCAGGGAAAGGAGAGTCACTGAGGAAAAGCAGGTCGGTGGGACCTGGAAGAAGGATGGGCTGGGAGTTGTAGTCCATCAAAGGCACGGCTAGCACTCAAGCACCTTTTGCTACACATTCAGGGGCCCATGATCCCTGGCCTGTAATGGTTGTTCTCGAGGTTCTGATGAGAGTAGTCTTCACCATGTGCTAGCCGCGTTGAATAGAAAAGAACAGAGAAGCTTGATACATTTCCTTTCAAGCTGAAAACTAAGTGCAGTGCTGGGGAGAAGTAATGGAGTGATGATTTACTAAGTTTAGTGCTGGAGAGAGAACAGAAGGAGAAACAGTCAGCAAGTTGAGTGCTGGAGATTTGTGAGGAGTAACAGTCTGCAGAGGGATGGTCTGCAGTGACATGCGCATATACAGCAGTGTATATGGACTTTGTGTGCTATAATTCTTTGGGCATCCCACAGTCATCCCTTATCCCCATCTAGGTTATTTCCCCTAAATAAAACAACAAAAACAAGAGCCAGCCTGGTCAGTGTCTATGGATGTGTGAAATATGGTGTGATTGAGGGCAGCTATAAGGTGACCCACTACTACCAGCCACTCTCAAGGTAGTACATGGCTACATTTGGGGGCTTGTTTTCCGGGATTACCTGTAAGGCTGCCAGTCTTCGCCCATAGCAATCACAAGAGAACTGAGCCAGGGGAATGTGTGACTGTTTTATTGTCGATGAGGACTTAACTGGAATAAGGACTGTGTGCTCTGCCCATTAACTGTGTTAAATAAGTGTGCCATTGTCCATAGTAATCAGCGGGAGCCGCCAACAGTACTGCTGCCTGCTACTCAGCCGTCTCAAAACAGCACTGGGGATGGACACTTGTAAAATATTAATCCCGCAATTCAGTGACTTGTACCATGTATTGTTGTCCTTGGCAACCACAGCGGGCAAGCGCGCCCATAGATTACAAATATGTCCTGCGCCATGCCACGGCCAGACATTCCGACTGGATTAAAAATATGTCCAGCATTCTGCTAAAGCTGGGCATTACATGTAGTTTACAAATGACTGCTCCAATTCCGGCAAACAGTAAAGTATGCCTGGGACTGTTCTTGTTGCTAAGGGAAGAGACTGTGTTTGAGGTGTGCCTTCCAACAAAACAGTGGATACTACGATTTATTGTTAGAGAAAAGGAATGCAGCGCCTACCCTGCAGACCTTAAATGATAACTGTGAGTAAATAATATGAACAAATGTATAACCTCAAATGTCCATAACAAAGTCCAACAAAGTGCTGAAGTGCAAAATATACAAAAAAACGCAGTCAAAATATCTCTAACTGTAATAAAGTGACTTCTGTGCTTTTAAAGTGATGGCATGCGTCAAGGTGCTCCAAACAAAAACTGTGCAGAATGCCGGAACCCCTCTTGTGACCCCACTCACCAGAGATAATGGACCCTCTGTTTTTCAGTCAGGGGGTCAAACAGGCTAGATACTTCTGGGGGTGGATTTCAACCGGAACTTTCAGGTACTATGAATATCATGCAGATGTCCAAACAAAAAATGTCCAGCAAGAAAGGTTCGGTCCAGGCAGCTCAGGAGAACAGAAAGAAGCTCATAGTGTATACCATATAAACAATTGTTTATTGCACAAACAATGAGTGTACTTACAAAATAAATGTGGTAAAACAGCATGAATAGCAATACCAATGGCGATGTGGTAGAAACCAGCGTGCGTTCCGCCGTGTGCGTTCCACCATGAGCGGAGATGACGTGGATGGCTACGATGGACCTGAAGTGACGTCAACGCGTTTCGCTCTAACCACAGAGCTTCATCACGGACGTTAGCTACTGCCTATCGCAACTCATTTATCTCAAAAGAATGCCACCCATTCCTAATTGCCAGCCAATGGGATGATGTCCTAGGTGAGCTAGTGTTAACCGTCCATCGTAACCTATACCACAGTCATCTCTATCACCAACTAGTGGTGGGATTAAACAATGCAAATCTTTAAAACATTGAAATAGAAAAGCTGGTATGCATACATTACAAATATAATTATATGAATTAGGACAGATTAAACCACCCCAAAAATGATTACAACAAATGAATACCAAAATTAAAATTAAAATTACATGGCTATCCACCTGAATAGAAATAAAAATAAAAATATATTAAAAAAATTACAAAAAATAAACTATCAAAAAAAACAATGAAATTATAGAAATAAAAATAAAAAGATGATAATTGAAGAAGAAAAAGAGAAAGGCGACAATTGATAAAAAGTATACCAAAACAAACGAAAGCACCTAAAAATGGATGGAAGAGAGGGGAAATGGCTGAAAATATTCCAAGATGTAAAATATATGGAACGCTCCTCCATTTCTCACCAATTAGAGAGAAAACAGTTAATATCTAGATCTATATTTAACCCCAGCGGATCCAAAGTACCCAACCTGTGGATCCACTGGGTTTCATTTTGGGAGATGGCCCTGGTGAGGTTAGTACCTCTCCAGTGGCCCTCCACTCGATCAATGCCACAAAAGGATAACTGGCTAAGATCCCTATTATGAGGTCACATGGGAAGTATCGCAAGTAATACATTTTTTGGTCTCATATGTTCTTCCCTGTGTCCGTGACTCAAATTAAGTGGTCTTGCGTTTTCTGAAGGAAGACGTTTTGCACATTGTACATCTCCCACAACTAAAATACCCTATTTGATCAAGAAATGTGTGGGTTTTCATGGGAGGATATATTACAGTGTGAGCTAGTTTCAAACATAAGGAGGGGGTTTAGTATAGATGAAACAAGGTTTCATGGGGAGGATTTTCTGGAGTTCTTTATCTCTCATAAGTAAGGGCCAATGGGTTTTAATAATTTTCTCAAATTGCTTGTATTCCTTAAAGAAACCAGTCATGAAGGCTATTCCATGGTCCATATCTTTCCTGCTTTTATTCTGAAATAGAAGGTCCCTGTTTATATTCCTGACAGAGTCTTTAGTGGCCTCTAGCATCTTTCTGTTATACCCTTTTTCAATAAATCGATCCAAGATTACTTCAGCCTGCAGCGGCGGCTGGTGTGGGAGGGGCGCTGGAGCGCCGCCTCCCCGCCGGCAAAAGACGAAAAAAAAAAAAGTCAACCCCGCCCACCTACAGGTGGCGCCGGTACAATGACTTTCTTTTTTTTTTTTTCTTTTCGGCTCCTTGGCTGTCACATGACAGCCAAGTAAGTGAGCCTATTGGTCGGCCATTCAAGCCTATGCATGTGCGCTTGTTCCTGCGGCCATGCATAGGCTGATTGGCTGCCCTGAGCCTCCGCTCAGGGTGATTGGATGCGGGGCCGGGGGCGGGTCACTGTGGCAGTGGAGGTGACTTCCACTCCCACAGAGACCATGACCGCCCGGGGACGACGAGGGGGGGACAGCCGCTCTCCGTGTGCCGAACTCTGCAGACCCGGCGCGCTCTCGCATGCCGAACTCTGCAACAAGGATCCTGCCTGCTGGATGGGGTAAGTGCGGGGGGGGACTCTGCAATGTACCCCACCTATCTCACTGGCTGCAAACTGCCCCCACCTATCTCACTGGCTGCAAACTGCCCCACCTGTGTCACTGGCTGCAAACTGCCCCACCTGTGTCACTGGCTGCAAACTGCCCCCACCTGTGTCACTGGCTGCAAACTGCCCCCACCTATCTCACTGGCTGCAAACTGCCCCACCTGTGTCACTGGCTGCAAACGGTCACTGTGTCCACCCCGTCAAACGTCGGTCACTGTG
>BLSH010130462.1:1134620-1149812 GCA_018402905.1 Glandirana rugosa | reverse complement strand
TTTTGTCATACGGTCCTCTACCGCGGTTGGGACCCCGCTATCAGGATACGTCATCACTTTTGCAAGTCTTGAAGCATTATCACCGAAAGTCACTGAACACATTCCTTTCAATATTTGGAATTTTGCAAGAGACTGTTAATGTGTTTTCTTATCTATGGACATTGTTATATTAGAATCTGATTATCAACTACAACAAAATAACTCAAAGTCTATTCACTTATTTGATACTTTTGTATGATAACGGAAGGATTTCATTTTTGGGTTTTCTGCTTTACACAAATACTATAATTTATTATCTGAAGAATAAGACACTCATTCATACGCACAGCACAACGTTTACATACACTGTCACTATATGCACTTTATTCTGTTTTATATATGGTTTTAAAACCAGGGTGTCGTGTGCAATAGGGTTGAGTCTGCATAGGACTATCGCCCCAGGGTTGGCGCCATCTCCTGGCATACTGTTTTATATATTTATTTTTCCTTTGGAAAAGCAGGAGGGCAGCTTCCCCAGAGTAACACTCATATCCACTGTAGCGCGGGATCCCCCTTTCTCTAAACAATTATTACTGAGCTCCTGAGCAGACTGATGTGCAACTTGGCGGCGTTGGATGGACTAAAACATAATGTCCCAGAGGTGTTCTATTGGATTTAGCCCTGGGGGCCATTCAATGGGATCAATTTCTTCATCCTCCAGGAACTGGCTGCATACTGTCACCACATAAGCCCGGGAATTGTCGTGCACCAAGAGGAGCCCAGGATTACCCATATGTGCTGTAAAAGAGATGAATCTATATTAAGTTGTACATATACAGTATCTCACAAAAGTGAGTACACCTCTCTCATTTTTGTAAATATTGTACTATATTTTTTCATGTGACAACACTGAAGAAATTACACCTTGCTACAATGTAAAGTAGTGAGTGTACAGCTTGTATAACAGTGTAAATTTGCTGTCCCCTCAAAATAATTCAACACACAGCCATTAATGCCTAAACCGCTGGCAACAAAAGTGAGTACACCCTGAAGTGAAAATGTCCAAATTGGGCCTGAAGTGTCAATATTTTGTGTGGCCACCATTATTTTCCAGCACAGCCTTATCCCTCTTGGGCATGGAGTTCACCAGAGCTTTACAGGTTGCCACTGTAGTCCTTTTCCACACCTCTAGGATGACGTTACAGAGCTGGTGGATGTTAGAGACCTTGCGCTCCTCCACCTTCCGTTTGAGGATGCCCCACAGATACTCAATAGGGTTTAGGTCTGGAGACATGCTTGGTCAGTCCCTTACCTTTATCCTCAGCTTCTTTAGCAAGGCAGTGGTCGTCTTAGAGGTGTGTTTGTGATCGTTATCATGTTGGAATACAGCCCTGCAGCCCATTCTCCAAAGGGAGGGCATCATGCTCTGCTTCAGTATGTCACAGTACATGTTGGCATTCATGGTTCCCTCAATGAACTGTAGCTCCCCAGTGCCGGGAGCACTCATGCAGCCCCAGACCATGACACTCCCACCACCATGCTTGACTGTAGGCAAGACACACTTGTCATTGTACTCCTTACCTGGTTGCTGCCACACAAGCTTGGCACCATCTGAACCAAATACATTTATCTTGGTCTCATGAGACCACAGGACATGGTTCCAATAATCCATGTCCTTAGTTTGCTTGTCTTCAGCAAACTGTTTGCAAGCTTTTTTGTGCATCATCTTTAAAAGAGGCCTCCTTCTGGGATGACAGCCATGCAGACCAATTTGATGTAGTGTACAGTGTATGGCCTGAGCACTGACAGGCTCACCCCCCCACCCCTTCAACCTCTGCAGCAATGCTGGCAGCACTCATACGTCTATTTCCCAAAGACAACCTCTGGATATGGTGCTGGGCATGTGCACTCAACTTCTTTCGTCGACCATGGCGAGGCCTGTTCTGAGTGGAACCTGTCCTGTGAAACTGCTGTGTGGTCTTGGCCACCGTGCTGCAGCTCAGTTTCAGGATCTTGCAAACAAAAGGGGAATTAGATAATCCCCTAGAGAAGAAATGGGACTTTAATGGTGTCGGTCAAAACTCCAACTTTGGAAAAATGGTCCTACACACATATCATCATTTAAAACCACATTTTATTGATACATAGTAAAATGTGCCCACACGAGCCAATGATACCACAGTATCATAAGATCAAAATAAGTACAAAATAAGTTCCACACGAATATGCCTTTGTGGATAAGCACCCAGGCCCACTGTATAATCTCCCCCCTACAATGAAAAACAAACACACAATGACTGTCCGATGGATTAGGATGCAACTGGTGCTGAGTCCTTTCCAACGCGTTTCGCCTTATTAAGGCTTCCTCAGGGGAGGCAAAGGCACAGGTTTTTGGGATAAGTGATCCCTGCAAAAATAGAAAAATGCGAACTCATAACATCTGTAACCTGTATATAACTATTGCATTTTGTTTTTACTCAATTTTAATATAGACAAATCTATAATAATTAATAAAGCGTCAACCAATATTGTCACGTCCAATTACCTTATTGCGCTAAAAGGTGGGGATAACTTTGTCCACACAGAAGAGAAAAGAGAGGTGCTGAGGTCTCTAAAACAGCTCCTTTGTTACAGTGGTTGATTAAAAACCAGCCAAATAATATAAACATATAGATGTGGTGGCCACAGAGCCGGGGAAAAAGGGAAAGACAACTTCAGAAAATACGTGCTTCCTCTCTCAGAGATATATGCTGCCATATGGTGTTCCAGAGAGAAAAGAAAGTGACACCCCAAAACAAGAGAAGGGGTAAAAATCTGAAAAAAATATATAGAGAACATAATAAATATTCTCCTAGAGAATACCCTTTTTGTCAAATAAATCTAGGCGCTTCAGTGATGTATAGATAAATCAAAATGCCTTCCCTTTTTTTACTCTATAGTTAATGCATCTGGTATCCCACGCACAGGAGAGCCTAAACGGTCCCCCCAATAGGGCTCTGCTTCGGCAAACAACCAAGATGAAAAGAGGAAGGAAAAAGGAGGAACCTGGGTGCAAAATATAAATGATAAAATAAAATAATAATAGAGAAACCAAGAGGTCACCATAATAGTGGGTCCTTCTCACCAGGGCCCAATAAATGAAAAAGAGAGGCACATATACAAAACCAAAATCATAATTAAGTGCCTCATAGATAGTAAACCCAGGAAAAATCCTTACCTTGTACTACTAATGCGCCCCAACAGTGAAGTGTGTGCTATCCCTACAAACGTGGGCAGACATCTGCACATAGATGCCAGAGTTCCGGCTCAATAAATGGAGCCGTATTGGGGCCAAAAACGTCAAAGAAAATGGGCGCACCAAAAGCACATCATATCTCCGCATAGGAGACACGTAGGGCCGTGTTAGGGCACATGCGCCGACCTCTCATATGGGCCTAAGGCCCGAGATCGACATCTGCGCATGCCCCAAAGTGATGGGACACAAGACGGCTCAATCTGAGCACCGTCTCCCTCCATGCGTGCCGCACCAACCCCACCCATAAAATCGTGTACCTCCCCAGATGGAGAGAGACAACGAGGAAGAGGGGGGGGGGGTGTAAGAGCACCACAATGGAAACAAAGAAAAGGCCGACTGAATTGCCGCCGCATCCCACCACGATCGCCACCAATAACCACAAAAATGGAAGATATGTCTAAATCCATCTGAAATTATGCTGAAAATTATAGGATAAGATATATATATATTATATTTAAATATAACAATAATAAATATAAAACATATAAAAAATAATGATGCAAAAAATAAAGACATAAGAGCCGGAATTTCGACCTATGAGTAACATAACATGTATTCAAAACAGGTTCCGGTTCATTATTAAGGTTTAATATTAAGGTTTAAGCTCCCATGATGATATCATGACTTAGAGATGCCTAACAGTTATTTATGAGTGTCTCCACATCTTTCTTTACCTTTTTTGTGCATATTTTCCTGGCTGTATTTGAGACTGGAACTTGTGGCTCACTTTGACCATTAGGGGTAATGATTGTTCACCCCTGGTTCAGGTGATTCTTTGTCATTCAATAGGATAGAGGTAAAATATGGCCAGCTTTTGTGGCCAAGAATGGGAGGGATTTCCATCAAGAATCAGGAATGAAACGTTAGGGGCAAATAAAGGCCAACAGGATATCAATACCTGGTTCCAACGGGTAAAGCAAATATTGTTTAAAAAATCTTCCTTATATTGGAATAAACAATAGTTTGATTTATATAAAGAACATAAATGTGTACCCTTCGGACTCCGCATCCAAATTTTCCCTACTTTGCCGGCAGATAGTGCTGACATGAGGGAGACTTGGGAGGAGAATCTCCAGTCATGCTCATTTCGCATGATGGAGATCCTCTCTAATCACTATGAGAAGGAGATCAGTGGAATAGATGAGTTGTTGCAACAGCTTTATGCAGATAACCCACATATACTGACTAACTCAGATTTTGAGGATAAACAGAAAGACCTTGGGAAATTTATGGAGAAATTCAATAGAAAATTAGTACTAAATAAGAACAAGAAATTAATGAGAGATTTAGCAGCCTATGACACCCAGAAAGCATACAGTTGTCAACAAGGCCAGAGACAGAAATCAAGAAATGCATACATGCAACAACAACAAATGAAACATCAGGGGGGATTTCCATTAGAGAGACAAGGAAGAGAGGGTGGTGAGAGTGAAGTGCCTTCTTTATGTTCATCTTCTTCTGTTTCTTCGATACAGACAGAATCAATTGTGTCAGACTCTTCAGGTCCCAATAAACCCAATAAAACTAAATTTGGAAGTCGGGGAAGATCGGGTTCACAGCCGAAAAGACAAAATACCACCAAGGGTGATTTCTCTACTATGGGAAAAGCTGCTTCTTTTCCTCCTAATTTTTCATTTACCCAGTTTAAACCTGTGTCTTTGTTTCCCTCTTCTGGTGAAGGGTCTTCCTTGCGTGCACCTCCGGCCGATTCTTTGGGTGGACCTGAGGGTGGTGACACACAAGGTAAGCAAACAGTTAGATCTAAGATTAGACCTGAGGACCCTTCCCCAGGGGGTGCATCCCCTTTGGGAGACACCAGGAAACAGGGGAACCTACAACCCTAGTTAACCAAGAGGAATTAGATGACTTACAGATAATCAATCTGTCATCTTACAATCTTATGAAAGATGAGCAATCATTGCTTTCCCTTGGCCTTAGTTTTTGTCCGACCCAAGGTCTGAACAAATTCGAATTAGCAAAGGACATCATTTTATTTGCCCGTAAGTTGACCTTACATGTTATGTATGATAAGACAATAACTTCACAAGAATCAAAAGCTCGAGATATGGCGCTTTGGCAGGATTTTACCATCAATGATTATAGAGCCCTAAAGGATCTCATGCAACTGTGGGAGGAGAGTAATCCAGAGGGCGATCATGTGAATGATGGCCCCCTTCCCTCCACTCAGGAATCATCCAGCGTTACTACATAGACGCAGAGGATCCCTGAGTATAATAAGAAATCGCAATATTTCCCCCCTTTGCAGCGAAATCATTACATATCTGGTCATTCGTACAAAAGATATTATATGATATCAAACAACTTAATGAATTGTCCCTCTCGTTAACCAACATCAGCGAAGATCAGTGGCAAGCTCTGAAAAATCTTAAAGAAAACAAGCAGATAATCATCAAGCCCTCTGATAAGGGGGGTAATATTGTGATACAGGATAGGAAACAATATGTTAAAATGTGTCTTGATATTCTGAAAAACACAAACTGGTATAGAAAAATACCGGAAGACCTGGTTTCTAAGTTCTACCAGGAATTCAGGGATTTGATTGGGATGGCCTTCCGTGGTGGAGTCATCAACAAAAACACCTTGGAGTTTCTTAATGTGAAGGACCCGATCATACCTATTTTTTATGCATTACCAAAGGTGCATAAGAATAGAGATGGGTTGTATATCGGAAAAAGCAAGCCAATTTGTTGATGACTGTCTAAGACCACTGGTCGTATCTTTACCTTCTTATGTCAGGGACACAGGAGACCTCCTCAAGGTGTTAGAGGACATTACCATCCCGGAGGATGCGTGGCTGGTTACAATTGATGTGGAGGCGTTATATTGTTCCATTCCTCATAATAGAGGCATGAAAGAGATATCTGAATTTTTGAAAACAAGAGACACGAATCTGGCCAAACATAATGCTTTTGTTTTGGATGTGTTGGAAAATATTCTGTCTAGGAACATCTTTTTGTTCAATGGCTCTCACTATCTCCAGGTGCAGGGCATGGCAATGGGGACTAAATGTGCCCCGTCGTACGCCAACCTGTACCTGGGGGGGTGGGAGCGATCCATATTTTTTACTGAGGACTTGTCTGTGTACCTGTGCCACATTTTATCTTGGCACAGGTACATAGACAATATCCTCATGATTTGGATGGGAACACGGACTCTCTTGGATGAGTTCATGATTTGGCTTGACAGTAATCAGTACAATCTTAAATTTACCATGGAATGTGACTTACAGAAAGTCACCTTCCTGGACATACAGATCCTAAAGGACCCACACGAATGAATCAGCACTGATTTATATCATAAACCCTCGCCGGCGAATACGATCTTCCATGCCAGTAGTGCCCACCCTGGACCTCTGAAAAATAGTATTCCTTATGGGCAGTATCTAAGGCTCAAAAGGAACTGCAGTGACCATAATACATTTTTGATACAGGCATATAGCTTAAAACAACGCCTCCTGAGACGAGGCTACAGCAAAAAATGCCTTAAGAAGGCCTTTAATAAAACTAAGGATAGATCCGTGAGTCCCTTCTTTTTTTGATGTCTCCTCGCAGGGGCCTACACGCATCATCACTCGATTTTCGTGTGACACGGCCCATGCGAGGCGTATCCTGGAACAACATTGGCATCTCCTGTTAGATGACCCTTTTGTCAGCAAATATGTAGGTCTAAAACCAATGGTTACCTATAGATGTGCTAAAACTCTTAAGGACAATCTTACACACAGTCATCTGGTCAGTCCTACAGATACTCTTCCTTGGGCAAAACCTAGAAGAGGCACCAAAAAGTGTGGGAACTGTAATTATTGTGAATGGGTGTGGCAGACGAGGACTGTTAAACTTCCAAATGGACAAAACTGGACCCAAAGAATTATGATCGACAGTAGAACTATTGGGGTCGTTTACTATATGGAATGCCTATGTAAGGCATTCTATGTAGGGAAACCTAAGCGGCCTTTTCATAAGAGGATTAGGGATTACGTCTATGAGATTTCAAATGGGAAACTCAAATCTGCCATAAGTCGCCATGTTGGAATGTATCACAATTATGATCTAAGTTATATCAAATTTTTTGCGTTGGAACATGTTGAGGCAACTCCAAGGGGGGGTAATATAGATAAACGTCTCTTGCAGTTAGAAACAAAATGGATCTTTCAGTTAGGGGCTACCAAGGCTCCTGGCCTCAATGAAAATATTAGTTTCAAGCTTTTTCTTTAATCTAAGACCTTTTTCTTCCCTCTCCCTCCCTTTTACTTGACCTTTTATCTGGTCTTTTACTCTTTTCCTTTGAAAATTAGAACATTATGGGCCCCTCTGTAGGGGATTAATATGCAGAGATACTGTCCACACAGTTGCGAAATTGTTGGCTTGAGCTGTTTGGTTCTCTTGTTTGTTTTTGTTTCTGTTGATTTATTTTTCTTTTTTTATAATCATTTTTTGGATTTGGTTGGTGTGCCATGGAGTTGTGATCTGGATAGATGTTGTCATGTTGGCACGCCGTTGGGCATGCCTGGGTTAGTGTTAATTGCCACCCCCAAGGTTAATTCAGATGCATAGACATAAACCGAAACCTGTTTTGAATACACATTATGTTCCTCACAGGTAGAAATTCCGGCTCTTATGTCTTTATTTTTTGCATCATTATTTTTTATATTTATTATTGTTATATTTAATGGATTTAGACATATCTTCCATTTTTGTGGGTATTGGTGGCGATCGTGGTGGCACGCGGCAGCAATTCAGTCGGCCCTTTCTTAGTTTCCATTGTGGTGCTCTCACATCCCCGCCCCCTTCCTTGTTGTCTCTCTCCATCTGGGGAGGTACACGATTAGAGGTGGGGTTGGTGCGGCACGCATGGAGGGAGACAGTGCTCAGATTGAGCCGTCTTGTGTCCCACCACTTTGGGGCATGCGCAGATGTCGATCTCTGGCCTTAGGCCCATACGAGAGGTCGGCGCATGCGCCCTAACATGGCCCTACATGTCTCCTACGCGGAAATATGACGTGCTTTTGGTGCGCCTGTTTTCTTTGACGTTTTTGGTGCCAATACGGCTCCATTTGTTGAGCCGACACTCTGGGATCTATGTCCAGATGCCTGCCCACGTTTGTAGGGATAGCACACACTTCGCTGTTGGGGCGCATTAGTAGTGCAAGGTAAGGATTTTTCCTGGGTTTACTATCTATGAGGCACTTAATTATGATTTTGGTTTTGTATATGTGCCTCTCTTTTTCATTTATTGGGCCCTGGTGAGAAGGACCCACTATTATGGTGACTCTTGGTTTCTTTTTTATTATTTTATTTTATCATTTATATTTTGCACCCAGGTTCCTCCTTTTTCCTTCCTCTTTTTATCTTGGCTGTTTGCTGAAGCAGAGCCCTATTGGGGGGACCGTTTAGGCTCTCCTGTGCGTGGGATACCAGATGCATTAACTATAGAGTAATAAATGGTATGTCATTTTGATTCATCTATACATCACTGAAGCGCCTAGATTTATCTGACAAAAGGGGTATTCTCTGGGAGAATATTTATTATGTTCTCTATATATTTTTTCAGATTTTTACCCCTTCTCTTGTTTTCGGGTGTCACTTTCTTTTCTCTCTGGAACACCATACGGTAGCATATATCTCTGAGAGAGGAAGCACGTATTTTCTGACGTCGTCTTTCCCTTTTTCCCGGCTCTGTGGCCGCCACGTCTATATGTTTATATTATTTGGCTGGTTTTTAATCAACCACTGTAACAAAGGAGCTGTTTTAGAGACATCAGCACCTCTCTTTTCTCTTCTGTGTAGACAAAGTTATCTCCGCCTTTTAGCGCAATAAGGTAATTGGATGTGACAATATTGGTTGACGCTCTGTTAATAATTATAGATTTGTCTATATTAAAATTGAGTAAAAACAAAATGCAATAGTTATATACAGGTTACAGATGTTTTGAGTTTGTATTTTTCTATTTTTGCAGGGGTCACTTATCCCAAAAACCTGTGCCTTTGCCTCCCTTGAGGAAACCTTAATAAGGCGAAACGCATTGGAAAGGACTCAGCACCAGTTGTATCCTGTGCTCCCACCCTATCCTACTCCATCAGACAGTCATTGTGTGTTTGTTTTTCATTGTGGGGGGGAGATTATACAGTGGGCCTGGGTGCTTATCCACGAAGGCATATTCGTGTGGCACTTATTTTGTACTTATTTTGATCTTATGATGCTGTGGTATCATTGGCCCGTGTGGGCACATTTTACTATGTATCAATAAAATGTGGTTTTAAATGATGATATGTGTGTAGGACCATTTTTCCAGAGTTGGAGTTTTGACCGACACCATTAAAGTCCCATTTCTTCTCTAGGGGATTATCTATTCCCCTTTTGTTCACAATTTTTCATATATTAGGGATGGGGTGTCAGCCCTTAATATTAGCCTTTTGTCTTTTACTTTGCTTCAGTTTCAGGATCTTGGCAATCTTCTTATAGCCTAGGACAGCTTTATGTAGAGCAACAATTCTTTTTTTCAGATCTTCAGAGAGTTCTTTGCCATGAGGTGCCATGTTGAACTTCCAGTGACCAGTATGAGAGAGTGAGAGCGATAACACCAAATTTAACACACTTGCTCCCCATTCACACCTGAGACCTTGTAACACTAACGAGTCACATGACACCGGGGAGGGAAAATGTCTAATTGGGCCCAATTCTGACATTTTCAATTAGGGGTGCACTCTCTTTTGTTGCCAGCTGTTTAGACATTAATGGCTGTGTGTCGATTTATTTTGAGGGGACGGCATGTTTACACTGTTATACAAGCTGTACACTCACTACTTTACATTGTAGCAAAGTGTAATTTCCTCAGTGTTATCACATGAAAAGATATAATAAAATACTTACAAAAATGTGAGGGGTGTACTCACTTTTGTGAGATACTGTATATACTATATTACCAAACGTATTGGGGCCCCTGCCTTTACACACACATGAACTTTTATAGCATCCCAGTCTTAGTCCGTACGGTTCAATATTGAGTTAGCCCACCCTTTGCAGTGATAACAGCTTCAACTCTTCTGCAGAGGCTGTCCACTAAGGTTTAGGAGTGTTTCTATGGGAATGTTTGACCATTCTTCCAGGTCTTGCACTGATGTGGATCAGAAGGCCTGGCTACCAGTCTCTGCACTAATTCATCCCAAGGTTGTTCTGTCGGCTTGAGGCCAGGACTCTGTGCAGGCCAGTCAAGTTCCTTCACCCCAAACTCGCTCATCCATGTCTTTATGGACCTTGCTTTGTGCAAGGATGCGCAGTTGTTTTGGAACAGGAAGGGGCCATCCCCAAACTGTTCCCACAAAGTTGGGAGCATGAAATTGTCCAAAATGTTTTTGTATGCTGACACCTTAAGAGTTCCCTTCACTGGAACTAAGGGTCCAAGCCCAACCCCTGATAAACAACCCCACACCATAACCCCCCTCCACCAAATAATTTGGAGGGGTGGCCCAATACTTTTGGCAATATAGTGTAGATGAGCGAGTTTGGGGTGGAGGAACTTGACTGGCCTGACCTCAACTCGATAGAACACCTTTGGGATGAACTAGAGCGAAGTCTGTGAGCCAGGCCTTCTCGTCCAACATCAGTGCCTGACCTCACAAACAGGCCTCTGGAAGAATGGTCAAACATTCCCATAGACACACTCCTAAACCTTGTGGACAGCCTTCCCAGAAGAGTTGAAGCTGTTATAGCTACAAAGAGTTGGCCAAACCAATATTGAACCTTACGGACTAAGACTGGGATGCCATTAAAGTTTGTGTGCCTGTAAGGGCAGGCGTCTCAATACTTTTGGCAATATAGTGTATATAGTATGCCAAGTGCGTCCTTGGAGGTCATATATGATTAGTCAGGATCCAAATAATGTTTGATGATAAGCTAGTATACATGTTTCTACCTACCCCAATATCCTATCCTGTCTCAGAAAATGCTTCATACTTGGTAATTTAAAGAAAGAAAAAAGTTAAAGGAGAATCTGGAGAAAGAGACAACTGAAAGGCGAGAGACATGATTGTTGTAGGCAGAGATTATAGTGATAGATGCCTATGCTGAAAGATTGTGCTGACATCCATAAGAAAGAAGGGATTTTGTTAGTTTTTGGCTAACCAGATTTTTTTATTGGTGTCTGTGTCCCTGCTAAGGAGAGCCATCCTCTCTATTTAAACCTAGCTTCACATTGGTGCGGGAATGAAATTGTGCAAGTTATTTATTTATTTTAGGTACTTATATAGCACCATTGGTTTACACATTGCTTTACATATACATTGTGCAATCACATCAGTCCCTACCCTCAAGGAGCTTAGAATCTAAGGTCCCTAACTCACATGCACATACTAGTGGCAATTTTAGACAGGATTTAATTAACCTACCAGCATGTCTTTGGAGTGTGGGAGGAAACTGGAGTACCCAGAGGAAACCCACACAGGCACAGGGAGAACATGCAAACTGCAGGCAGGTAGTGTTGTGGTCAGGATTTGAACCAGCAACCCTTTTGCTGCTAGGCGAAAGTGCTATCCACTACACCACCTTGTTCAGCTGAACACAATTTCATTTCTGCATGTCAGTCCCGACTTCAGGTGCGATTTCAGAAACATCTGTGCGGTTTTCTGCACAGATGTCAATGGAGATCGCACCTGAAATCGCCAAAAGTAGTTCAGAAACGACTTTTGGAAATGCAGCATCACACCGATTAGGACGGTGACATTGTTGGCAATTGCCGCCGATTTGGCATGCAATTTGACATGTCAAATCGCATGCCAAAACGCACCAATGTGAACCAGGACTAACTATGTAACCATTGTCAATAGGACACCCAAAATGAAATAGAAGGAAAATCTTCAAATAGGGACACCTGTTCTTTTGTAAGCTTTCTAAGAAGGATTTCTCCTTAATTCAGGTTTTGCTTTCAGGATATGACGTCTAACTCCCCATCGGGACACAAAAATAGAACACTTGGTGGTTTAGTACTTCCTTACTACTACTTACTACTTCCTTACTATATAAAAATGTTTTGGCTTTAGACATGAGTTAGGAAAACTGCTGGCAAGTTGTAGGCATAATGCACCTAACAACCAATCAGATTTCAGCAACAATTTTTCTAGTGCCAGCAAGAGTTTCAGAAACCGTTTGACCTGTTTGGAAATATATTTGTCTTTCCCTCCCATTTTTAGGTGCTCAGAAAATGAAACAAACATATAGCAGATATTTTATGTTTTCCCATCTATATGTACCCCCTCCTCCCTTTTCATCAAATGCCAATTTTCTGCACTTGTAGGACGAAAAAAGCAAGGTAGTTTGTGGAATGGGTCCAGCAATGCAATCACACTTTTCCCAGCAAGGCAATATTTCTGCGGTATCCCTGCAGCAGTTTTCAAGGTGATGAGAACCAAGACTCTACAAATATAGATTAGAACAACAAAAAAGGCCCCCTCCTTCACTGGTATACCTACACCTAGTAAAAACAGGCAGAATCCATAGAAAATCACTTATACATTGCAGTGGTTCACATGAGCCATGCAATTAAAAAAGAAAAAATCTGATGGCAGGCAGAAAAGCGTTTTCTAAAGGAAGATCAATAAGAATATGGCACCAACATTTGGGCATCATATTTCAGAGCAAACATATTTTTAATGTACTATGGGTGGTATTATTATTAGAATGCTGGTGTTACATTTGTGTGATAATATCACGGCTAGGGTTTGGGTTTGTTTTAAAGAATACCTAAACCAGTGGTGTATCATCCATGGGTGCAGGGTGTTCACTGAACACGGGCCCTAAGGGGTGGGTGGGCCCACTGTGCTCTGACCAACACTACACCCATGGATCTCTCCATGACAGTTGGGGATGATCGGTGCGGTGTGGGCTTGCACACGGGCCCACCCATTTCATGATACGCCCCTGACCTAAACACAAGCAAAAATGTAATATATTGCAGCTGACCGTTCCTTAGATGTTGTGGCTGCACTTGTTTTCATTTTTCAGATTAAGAATATTTTAACATCTTAAGCATGTACAGAAAATACCTGTTGATCTAGCCCAAAATGCAGTGCTCTTGTCACTTCCTGTGACAACTAATAGATCGCCATCCATGTAGATGAACAAAGGCAGGCATGTTTGAAGTCCAGCCTGGGTGGCACTGGCCACCAAGGCTCCTTTGATAGATACACTGGAGGAGTGAGCATAGCCATCTGGGAACAGGATGTGTGTTAATTGCAGACCAGATAAAAGCAAAGAGCAAAACTACAAAACGAATGCCGCAACATCATATAAAAACCGGTAAGCTGCAATATATTACATGATTGATGGTTTTTGCGGTTCAGTTTTGGGGTTAAAGTTTAGAGCCAGAGAAATGACCCACTCCTTGTCCGCTCTGCATACAGTTCAGAATCAGCCCGAAAGGAAGATCTACTACTCTGCTTTTTCTTAAAACAGGTGTCATGGACTACCCTTAGATTTAATGCTAATTTTGCAATATAAAAGGTCTATATAAGTAAACATTCTCAGTTAGGCCCCTTTTACATGGGACGGATCCGCTCAGCTGAGTCTGCCAGCTCAGCAGGAGATCGCTCTGTTGATCTCCGCCGAGCCAGCAAATGACAGATCCATCTCTGCACACTGTGCAGGGACAGATCTGTCAGAGCCCCGCTGTTTCCAATGGAAAGATCGGATGAAAATGGACCAACTGTCCGTTTTCATCTGATCCGCTGGACGGATAGTGAATGTATCACATATACGCCTATTTTAGCGGATCTTGACGGATCGAATGGTAGACGGATGTCAGCGGACACATCTCCACTGACATCCGCCTGCCCATAGAGGTCTATGGATGGCAGGGCCGTCTTTAATATTGATTGGACCCAGGGCAAATATTTTCTTAGGCCCCCCCCCCCCATGCAATTTCACTCTCCACCTGCTCTGAGACATACAATAAATAGCAACTAGACTCAAAATCAGTTTACTGAATCAGATCAGCAGTGATTTTGATTGGTTGCAAGAGGTTACAGCATATGATTACTGCTTACTGACTGGCTGCTAGAGGTTACAGCACACATTATGGCTCACTGCTTAGTTGCTAGAGGTTACAGCGCGTGCTTTCTGCTTGTTTGGTTGCTAGAGATTACTGTACATCAATAGTGCTCACTGATTGGTTGCTAGAAGTTACTGCACATCATTACTGCCCACAGATTGGTTGCTAGAGGTTACAGCACATCATCTCCTCACTGCCTTGCACACCATGGACTGGGGAGCGCAAAGTCGATTTCCTGACACCACAGAAATGTGCTGCCCTTTAGCAGATACACAGCAGTGGCATCAATTATTAATGACACCCTCACGCATCTGCTGACATGTGCTGTGGAGTTTCAAGCATGCCTTTGTCTCCCCAGTGGGCAGCATCCAGTATAGGTGATGGTGAATATGACCTCAGGGGGGTATGATATACATATGAATGCCACCTTTGTTTACATATCAGCACAGCTGGCCGCCACTATTTACATATGAATGCTGCCGCTATTTACATATCAATGCCGGTTATTTACATGTAAACATAGGGTCTGCAGGTGAGTCATCTGTACACAACAATAGGGCAGAGTTGGGCAGCTTTAGTAGCAGCACTTAGATATCGGGACACAGCACAGGTCTAAAAGTTCAAGGGACAAGGGAATTTAAACCAGGATAATTGGCAAGTATGAGGCAGCTGCTTTGGGCCCCACAACAATGACAGGGCCAAGGGCAGCTGCCCCTTTTGCCCTGCCTTAAAGACGGCCCTGATGGCTGGCCCGCTCGGATCTGCCTGAAAAACGGATCCGAGTGGTCCGATCGTGTAAAAGGGGCCTTACACTAACCTAGAATGGTGTTTCTTGTAATCTTCCAGGGCAGATACC
>BLSH010130462.1:1095858-1134610 GCA_018402905.1 Glandirana rugosa | reverse complement strand
TCGGTTACGGGGGGAACCCCCACCGACCTTCATCACCAAGTGGACGAGTGTTGACAGGATTGACAAATGATCCCATAAGCAGGAGCGAGGAGAAGCAAGTGTTGTGCAGGAGAGAGGAACGAGGAGAAGCAAGTGTTGTGTAGGAGAGAGGAACGAGGAGAAGTAAGTGTTGTGCAGGAGAGAGGAACAAGGAGAAGCAAGTGTTGTGCCTGAGAGAGGATCGAGGAGAAGCAAGTGTTGTGCAGGAGAGAGGAGCAAGGAGTTATACTGGAGGAAGGAGGAGAGTGTATATACTGAGTGTATAGAAAGGTCCAATGTAAAGAACTGTTGATCTCTGGGCATCTCATAATCACCCCTACCCCATCTAAGTTCAAATACCCTAGTAAACAGTTAGGACAGTTGTGAGCAGGTGAACCACTACTTCCAGCCACCCCCAAGGGGGGCATTGGCTACACTATAATATTGCGCATACTTGTGGAATGGCGTCAAACTACGGTACTTATAAAATCTCCATAGGCAATGATTCAAACATTTCTACAGGTTACCAGTTTAGAGTGACAGAGGAGGTCTAGTGCTAGAATTATTGCTCTCGCTCTGACGTTCATGGCGATACCTCACTTGTGTGGTGCGAACACCGTTTACAAATGCAAGCGCGACCTACATATTGCGCGCAAGCACAGAAGGATGTGGGCGCTTTAAATTTTTTTTTTCTTATTGTTTTTGCACTGTCCCTTAATTTATTTTTTATTTTGATCACTTGTATTCCTATTAAAATGAATGTAAACATCCTTTGTAATAGAAATAAGGATGACAGCTCCTCTTTATGGAGAGATCTGGGGGTCAAAAAGACCCCAAATCTCTCCTCTACCTTTAAAAGCAAAAGATCCCAAAAAAAAAAAATGTTGATATTTTGCTTTAAAAAAAAAAAAGTTTACTTCCACCCTGGACTGGAAGTGACATCATGACGTCGCTCTGGTCCTCCAAGGTCATAGAGAAGATCAAGGACAATCTGGTCTCTGGTAGCCTCTGTGACCAGCCAACCGCACCATCAAATTGTTTCTCAGGCACGGTGATGGAAACAGCAAGCCTGAGAAACTCAAGCGAGTGGCAGGGGAGGGGAATGTTCCCTCCTGCGGCTTCTGAAAGTGTTGCAGTGGCCCATGAACTGCTCGGAAAGCTTTGAAGAGAAAGCCAGCCACCGACTAAAAGATAAGTATTTGATCCCCTACCAACCAACAATAATTCTGGCTACCACAGGCTGGCTACAGTAGGTGCCCATGTGGTACACTGATCAGTCCTGTCAATGTAAGAAGGAGCTCCTAAGGACAACTCGTTATTTGTATAAAAGACACCGGTCCACAGAATCTCTTTCTTCCTTTCAATCCTCACCATCATGGGCAAAACCAAAGAGCTGTCAAAGGACATCATGGACAAGATGGCAGACCTGCACAAGGCTGGAATGGGCTACAAGACCATCAGCAAGAAGCTTGGTGAGAAGGAAGCTGTTGGAGCGATTATTGGCGACTGGAAGAAATACAAAACGACCATCAATGGCCCTCGGTCTGGACCTCCATGTAAGGTTTCTCCTCATGGGGTGAGGATGGTCATGAGAAAAGTGAGGGATCAGCCCAGAACTTCACAGGAGGAGCTTGTGAATGTTCTCAAGGCAATTGGGACCTCAGTCACCAAACAAACCATTGGTAACGCCATTGAAATCCTGCAGCACCCACGAGGTCCCCCTCCTCAAGAAGGCACATGTACAGGGCCGTCTGAAGGCTGCCAATGGTAGAGGTTACAGCACATGCTTTCTGCTTGTTTGGTTGCTAGAGATTACTGTACATCAATACTGCTCACTGATTGGTTGCTAGAGGTTACTGCACATCATTACTGCCCACAAATTGGTTGCTAGAGGTTACAGCACATCATCTCCTCACTGCCTGCACACCATGGACTGGGGAACGCAAAGTTGATTTCCTGACACCACAGAAATGTGCTGCCCTTTAGCAGATACACAGCAGTGCCATCAATTATCAATGACACCCTCATGCATCTGCTGACGTGCGCTGTGGAATTTCAAGCATGCCTTTGTCTCCCCAGTGGGCAGCATCCAGTATAGGTGATGGTGAATATGACCTCAGGGGGGCATGATATACATATGAATGCCACCTTACATATCAGCACAGCTGGTCGCCACTATTTACATAGGAATGCTGCTGCTATTTACATATCAATGCTGGTTATTTACATGTAAACACAGGGTCTGCAGGTGAGTGATCTGTACACAACAATAGGGCAGAGTTGGGCAGCTTTAGTAGCAGCACTTAGATATCGGGACACAGCACAGGTCTAAAAGTTCAAGGGACAAGGGAATTTAAACCAGGATAATTGGCAAGTATGAGGCAGCTGCTTTGGGCCCCACAACAATGACAGGGCCAAGGGCAGCTGCCCCTTTTGCCCTGCCTTAAAGACGGCCCTGATGGCTGGCCCGCTCGGATCTGCCTGAAAAACGGATCCGAGTGGTCCGATCGTGTAAAAGGGGCCTTACACTAACCTAGAATGGTGTTTCTTGTAATCTTCCAGGGCAGATACCTAACAGCTACCTGAGAGATGACTGGTTCCTTTTTCTATAGGAAACACAAGCGGACTCTTTAAAAGAACAAACAACAAAAGATTCTTCTTAATCTTTAAACCACTTGAGGCATACCTCAGAGAAGTCATAAAAATGTCTAAAAGATTTACACAAACCGTGGTATAGACATTTTTATGACTTCTCTGAGGTATGCCTCAAGTGGTTTGTAGCCATCACCCCCCAGCACTGCATTAAAGTGGTTGTCAATGCTTGGAAAACAAAAACACCTGCAAGAGAAAGGCATAATGAGCTAGTATGCATCGCATACTAGCTCATTATGAAATGATTACCTTAGATCAACGCCGTTGCAGCGGTCCCCGAGCATTGCTGTGATCGGCATCATGTTGTTTCCATTGTCTTCCGGGATCCCGGGCTCTGACCAATCACAGCGCGGACTCCAGCACTGTGATTGTCAGGAGGCGCGCTGACGTCACTGCCGCATATGGGAACGGGAGACGTCATTTAAGAAACAGCTCATGAAGAAACGACCCAGTCAGACTGTTTCTTCACTGCGCATGTGCCGATGACATCGGCACATGCAGATACAGGGAATATCTCCAAGATGGTGCAGGTTTAGGAGATATTCCCGGGACCTACAGGTAAGCCTTATTATAGGCTTACCTGTATTTTAAAGTGTTTGTCATGACTTGACAACCACTTTAAGAGTAATCTTTTGTTGTTTGTTCTTTTGCACAACACTAACCCTGGTGTTTTGGTTCCCCTCTAACTGCAGAGGGCTAACATTTATTACACAGACTGCCATATGTTGGTTCTCCATACAGCACCGGAACTATTTAGGAGGACAGTTTAAAAGAACCTCCCATTCCCCTTGTCCCTCAGTAAGCTAAAAGTAGACTACTGTGTCACCAAGTGCTCAAGAGGTACAGAAAAACCATATCACCGCAAACTTAATGATAAAAAGGAACTGTTCAAAGGGTGGGAAATAGGAATGCTGTCTTGGAAGATTTCGAAAAATATCCTGTCCAGGAAGTATAACTAGGAATTTCCCCAATCATGTTGCAGGGCAGCTAGCTGAGTGGAAAAGCAGAGGAGCATACCTCAAGGTGGGACTACAGCGTGCAGAACATTACTGCCGAAAGTCAGATCTAATTCAGAGAGAACTTACACCCATGTCTCATGCAGGTGTTCTGAACTAACCATACTGTGGCTCTACATATTTGAACCACCAGAGCCCCCTGCTCTTTCTGGCCAGGAAATTAAAATTGGATCTTATAATCCTTCTTTCCTATATATGAAGGAAATGGTCGGGCAAATTAGTCTAGCTTCTAAAAGCTTGATGGTCTTCTTAAGGGCACTGAAGACTACTAGGAGATGACTATATCTTCTAGTTGATCTCTAAATAACATAAATAAATCTGCATACATTGAGTGAATTAAATTGTTCTTCCTTTAAATTTTTCAGGTTGTCACAAATAGATGGCAAAACTTTCTCCTGTGAAAACTGGAAGCTGTCATGGGTAAGTATATTGGATCTGTTTTTAGAATAATTTTATCTGTAAGTACCCAGCATTGGACCTGTGTGTGTGCTGTGTATCATAGGAGCCGGTCCAGGAGGCGGCACTTTGACAGCGGCCGGTGTTTCACATCCAAGCTGTGTCACAGAAGGAGAAAGAGTTCCCCTCTCTGTGTGATCCGGCCGGCTCTCCTCTTCCTCTCCTCTTGCTTCCCCACAGTTTACTAGCCGATTGCTGGGAGGAGAATCGGCCCCCATTCCACCCCGCCTTCCTGTAAAGCCCCCCCCCCCCCGATGCGGCTCCACACTCGCCACCAGCTAATTTTGAAATTTTGATATATATACACAGTATCTCACAAAAGTGAGTACACCCCTCACATTTTTGTAAATATTTTATTATATCTTTTCATGTGACAACACTGAAGAAATGAAACTTTGCTACAATGTAAAGTAGTGAGTGCACAGCTTGTATAATGGTGTACATTTGCTGTCCCCTCAAAATAACTCAACAAGCAGCCATTAATGTCTAAACCGCTGGCAACAAAAGTGAGTACAGTGCAAACTAGGAAATGCACGGCACGTAAGGCCATGCACCAAAGTACCACTTATAGCCACCGGGGTATATTAAAGAGGACAAAAAAACAGGACATTTGTCTAAATAATTTTATTATAAATATAAAATGCAAAGTTCAAAATACAAAAATAATTTAATAGAGAACACACAGGCACGTGACCTCCCTCACCACAAAAACACCATATAATGGTGTATTAGGATATTACCAAATAATAAATAATGCAAAAAAAACACTGCAGTGTACACAAAATCAAAATCAAAAAACCTAAAAGAAAAAAGTCCGGACGTCACCCCTACTACCATCCAACCCATCCATACCACATTTCATCATGCATACAGGGACTCCTATAACAGGAAAAGATTATATAAAGCATGTATGTGGATGCTGAGGCAAATAAGCAAAAGGGCTCAAATTAACTTGAATAATGATGTTATAATGTCAAGACATGAATCTTAGAAGAAATAGGGTTAGCTTGAATTTCAGAAAAAACTGAAGTAAAGTAGATGCATCCGTTAATGTAGATTAGAGCCAATTGTAAAACTAAAAACCATGAAGTCCATACAACTCTATGTTGAATATATCAGTGGAGCCAAGAAATCTCTTCTATGGGATCAAGAATAAATCAAAGATGCCAGAGGGTGGAGTGAACCAAGTCACCTGTGCAATACTGATGATGAAGCAATCCAATGTGCACATTTATGGAGACATAATGACAAGGGATTGACTCAGGGGAGGTTATATCGCTGGGTGGTCTGTAAGTCCATACTGACGTATCCACAGTCAATGTGTTGTATGTAAACACTGTAAGGCAATTGGAACGATCTCACCCTGATATGTATGCCTCTCCCTGTACGGTCGTGTCCAAGGACATCCTAAAAGGTTGATGCTGAATCAAAGCGGAACAACCGCTAGAAGTCTCGTTGTAGTGGTCCGCTCGTGTCCAGGAAGAGATATATGGCTCCGCTGTAGCGTGGACTGAAAGGTCTTTCGTGCCACGACAGACCGGAAGGTTAGACGAAGCAAGGGCTGGCGCCGGACGTGATGTCAACGCGTTTTGCTGGGTAGACCAGCTTCTTCAGGACTTCAGCGTCCAGCGTTTCCAGCACTGCCTTAACCCTCTTGGGCATGGAGTTCACCAGAGCTTCACAGGTTGCCACTGGAGTCCTCTTCCACTTCTTCATGATGACATCACCGAGCTGGTGGATGTTAGACACCTTGCGCTCCTCCACCTTCCATTTAAGGATGCCCCACAGATGCTCAATAGGGTTTAGTTCTGGAGACATGCTTGGCCAGTCCATTACCTTTACCCTCAGCTTCTTTACCAAGGCAGTGTTTGTCTTGGAGGTGTGTTTGTTGTTGTTATTATGTTGGAAGAAGTTGAGTACTCATGTTCAGCGTCATATCCAGAAGTTGTGCTTTGGGAAATAGACGTATGAGTGCTGCCAGCATTGCTTCAGAGTTTGAAGGGGTAGGGGGTCAGCCTGTCAGTGCTCAGACCCTACGCCGCACACTGCATCAAATTGATCTGCATGGCTGTAGCCCCAGAAGGAAGCTTCTTCTAAAGATTATGCACAAGAAAGCCCACAAACAGTTGGCTGAAGACATGCAGACTAAGGACATGAATTACTGGAGCCATGTCCTGTGGTCTGATGAGACCAAGATGAACTTATTTGGTTCAGATGGTGTCAAGCATGTGTGGCGGCAACCAGGTGAGGAGTACAAAGACAACTCATGCAGCCCCAGACCATGACACTCCCACCACCATGCTTGATTGTAGGCAAGACACACTTGTGTCTTGCCTACAGTCAAGCATGGTGGTGGGAGTGTCATGGTCTGGGGCTGCATGAGTGCTGCCGGCACTGGGGAGCTACAGTTAATTGATGGAAACATGAAGGTCAACATGTACTGAGAATGATCCCCTCCCTTCGGAGACTGGGTCGCAGGGCAGTATCGTAAATTCGGATAAATTTGTATTCGTTACGTTCACTAACAGGCCAACAAATTTGAAAGGAAATTCCAATACCTACCTATAATGTAATCGTTTATAACTATTATTATAGTTTTTTACTATTATTATTATTATTAATAATAATAATAATAATAATAATTAAAAAAACTATAATAATGGTTATGGTTAATAAAAATAATAAACATAATAATTTAATTATAATAGAAATTATCCAAATGTTTTTTGTTCTTTAGGATTTTCGAATTTTCATTCTTATTTTTGGATTTTCGTTTGTTTGAATTTTTGGAATTTCTTCTTATCAAATTTTCGTCCGTTTGAATTTTCGGATTTTTGTTCTTATTTTCGTTCTTTTGAATTTTCGGATTTTCATTCTTACTTTTGTATTTTCGTTCTTTCTAATTTTCGTTATTATTTTCGGATTTTCGTTCTTTCGAACTTTTGGATTTTCACATTTCAGATTTTCGGTTTTTTTTGGATTTTCAAATTTCAGATTTTCATTTTTTCTGATTTTTGAATTTCGGATTTTCGTTCTTTCCGATTTTAGTTCTTTTCAA
Organism: Glandirana rugosa; assembly: GCA_018402905.1. Lineage (NCBI taxonomy): Eukaryota > Metazoa > Chordata > Amphibia > Anura > Ranidae > Glandirana > Glandirana rugosa. The sequence goes on along the minus strand of BLSH010130462.1, from coordinate 1,127,410 downwards.
AAAATTGTTTTCAGAAAAATTTGTGAAACAGTTTTTCATTATTCTGATGTTTCTGAATTAAAGAATATTCCGAATTTTGCTGAAAAACTGATTCAGAACGAAACGAATTGCATATGTGTAACTTCAACTCAGATTGATGCACATACTAAACTTGGTAACCCGTTGTACAGATCTGGCTTTTGTCTCTGGCTTCACAAGTTTACACTCACAGTCTCTCCATAAGACTCCTCGGGGCTCCCACTGCCACTGGGTCCCTTGTACTTCACACAGTCAACCACTGTATTTCCCGAGTGTCCCCCAAGCCAACCTACTGGGTTCCCTCCTCGGCTCTTCAGCCCAACTGCTGTACTCTCTCTCTCTCTAGCGTCAGCCCCTCTATCTCACTGGTTTCCTAGCTTGGCTTCTGCTGAGATTTTTCCACTTTTCCACTGGCCCCGATACGTGAAAAAGGCTAGTCTAGTACTCTCTCTCTGTCTATGTACTCTGGCCTCTGACAACAGGAGCATTGTCCCTTGAGGGCGACAGTTTCCCCTTTACCTCTGGCACTGGTTCAAGCTTTGTCTCCAGTGACGGGAATGGTTGTCCTCCACTAGGAACTCTGTCCCTTCACCTCTGACAAAGATGGGTTCTCCAGCCGATAGAACCCGGTTAGGCTTCCAACATGAAGCCCCAACCCTCCGCTGCTGCTGGTCCTGGGTAGGCTTCAGACTGCCTAACAACCAGGAGCTCGGGGGTAGACCCCAGGCTTCTGGCCTAGCAGCCAGGAGCTTTAAAACATGTCCACCCAGACAGTCATCCAGGAGGAACAGAACAGCGGTCACCTGATTCCTCCTGACTATATAGGCTCTCCCAGAAGGTCATGGGACCCAAGAAACCCTCGCTCATTGGCTGGAGCAGCCCACCATTCATATTCCAAGTTCATGTACACCTTGTCAATCCAATGCCATCAGCAGCAGTGCCACCCAATGGTAGAAGAGAGAGATGCACCAAACCCAGAGTTAGGAAAAGAGTCAGAAGATCCCCTAACAATTTGGCCAGGTCATTTACCACCCAGCAAACTAAATTTAACAGCACCCCGCTGTAAACCAGGGTGCTACACTCCTATTAACGCACATTAATGCTATAGGTGTATTTGATAAGCACCAGTATTTTGAGAAAGTGTAACAAGCCCTAAGGCAGCCCTCCACACACAGCTGCTCCAGACGCTGCATTCCTGGATGATAGAAAATACAAACCAAACAAAGGAAAGAGACAGATGGGAGTCTTCTAAAGTGTCAGCTTGTGTTTCCTGTAGAATTTAGAATCAATCATCTTTCAGGTAGCTGTCCCATTCATTCATGCAACACACAGGGCTGGATTTACTAAAAGCAAATAGACTTTGTACTCAGCAAGTGCAATTGCTCCAGAGCATAGTAAATGAGGGGAAGCTCTGCTGAATTCCATCATCCAATCATGTGCAAGCAAAAATGCGGCTTTTTTTTTTCCTTGCATGTAATTAGGTGTTCTTTGCAAAGTTAAGCTTCACCTCATTTACTAAGCTCTCCACTTGCAAAGTGCACAGCCTATTTGCCTTTAGTAAATCCACCCCAAGGGCATATTCATTTTTTAAGGTGACTTACTTTTTTACACTGGTAATGCGTTACAAGGCAACAAAGCCAGGACAAGGGGGAGGGTGGAGGGGCAATTGCCCTGGGCGCAGTGGTTTATTGTGGGGATGGGGGTACCAAGTGGCAAGTTTCCTTTACTACAGACTGTAGTGACAGCAACATCAGTACTCCTGTTAGTCCATATTGGGACTGTGTGGGGTTTGTGTGTCTGCACCCCTACCCTCATCTTCCTTCTGTCATTTTACACCCCTGGCCACCTACTCCCCAGACTGCTCCTGTCCCAGCAGATGGAAATACAGGTAGGTGGCAGATAAGCAAACCTTGCACTGTCCTGATCTGACAGTGCAAATTAATTAACAAGCTGGTGGCCCTGCCCCGGGTGCTGTCCCGATCTGGCAGCACTACTCTCTATCTCCAACTTGCACAGCAGCAGGTTCTGGGAACCAGACCCATTCATAATGCATAAATGTGTTTGAAAGTAAACAAAGTCATTCATATGAATGTTGAAACCTGAAGTTAGGACAATGGTGAATTACAATTGTACTTACTTCAGAGATCAGAACTATGAATGGATTTGCTTACAAACACACATCCATTCATAATTGTAAAAAAAAAAAAAGAAATTATAAACACAGAAACATAAAATAATTTTTTGCCCTTTACAATTGTTTGCATATTGTTGCTGTGTTCTATCATTTGAGCTATCTTAAAAAGAAATAGAAATAAATAGAAATATGTATAAAAATATGCACACCCTATGCACACAGATTTACATACGCACAGTGTCCCACTGTCAGTGTACAATGTCTGGGCTGGGGGATTCCTACATCTACCTCGCTAGTGTGGATGGTAGAATTTGCTCATTTTATTTATTTTTTGTTCAGACCGGTGGCAGAATGAAACAAATTAATCGTATCTGGCAGCTTTAGCCCCTTTGTGGCATGGCTGGATATCCCTCTTCAGTTCCCTGTGTCCCCGCTAGCAGGAAAGAATGGTGTAGGCAGGCAGTAGGCAGTGCTGAGGAAGAGCTGCATGATATTTTTTTAAAACAAATGTGGCTGCCTGAGAGCAACAACTGTTTATTATCCATAGTAAAATAGTTCACATAGTGTATATGTATTTCACTATGGATTTAGCTATTTGCCTAGAGGAGCCCTTTTCAACTAGGGTGTCCAGGCACCATGGAGTGCCTTGTCGTTTCTTCAGGGATACCTTGGCAAAATGCCTAAAAATTGCCCAAAAATGTATACAAGCCAGCAGGTGGATCAAGCTTGCCTTTTAGTTACTGGGCCATCTGCACACATTATCAGGCCAAGGGCGCCTGTCGGTGGATGTTATGTCTTCCCTATGCTAAGGGGCAATTGGACAGTGCAATAGCTCCTATTTGTGGTTTCAGCAGATGCGGGCATACCTGGCCTTTAAGTGATTAAGCATCTGAGCAACTACCTAGAAAGTTGCAAGGTGGGACACTATTTTGGACGCTACATGCTGGCAAGTCTCCATGTTTTTGTGGCACTCCCTCTCCATTCCCGGCTGTACCGCTGACCTGTGAATGCACCCAACACTTCTGTCTAATACCCGTGGCCTTAGGGCTGAATATATATCTTTCTAAAAAGATTTTCCCTGGATTTTTTTCTGGAATTCTCTATAGGGCTTTCCCCTATCTGCCAGCTCCATGCTCCCTACTATGCTGACCAGCCACACCATTATTCTGCCTTGCAAGTGATCACACCCCCCAACTCCTTCATTTTTCCCCTGAAGAAGCCCAACAAGGCGAAACGCATTGGAGAAGTACCTAGCACTACCCACCTATAAATGCTCCCACCCTCTACCATCCATTGGCCGATGTGGTCACTACAGCTTGTACTTTGTCTTCTTGGGGGGGAGACTTTATGTCCATCTGTGATGGGGATTATCAGTGCTCCAATGGGGATTGTGTGTGTTTTTTATCGTATGTCTATGTTGCTAGTTCACTAGCCTATAGGGCAATGTGACATTTTAACATGTATCAATAAAATTGCATATTTTATTATCTTTTTGGTCTAATATCTTTTCAGAGGAGGGTAATATCCGGCACCGATAAAGTCCCATTTTTCTTATTTCAGCCTCACAATTGTTTCTTCATACATACAGGGATATGGTGCCGGTACAAGTTCAGCCTTTATTCTGTTATTGTTTTTTAGTTACACAAAGCCACAGGTTTTTATTGTGCACCATTTCAACTTTCCAGCCACCGGCATCCTAACAACTAGTGATATCATCAGTATTGATAAGAAGGGTGTTGATAACCTACACAGCATTCTTGTTTGACCCTCCCCTGCTCCTCTCCATCAACACTGGAGTCACATTAGCTGAGTGATGGAGAGAAACTGAGGGAGAGGAGAAACATTGGAATACTAGTCGGTACTAGTGTGCAAAAGTGTATTTGCTTTGTAAGAATAAATCACCTCTAATGTTGGATGTCCTACTTGTGTTGATGCTGCCGCATTATGTAAAACTATTAGAATTGTTTTTTACATTTTAGAATGAGGTGCGCTGAGACTGTCCATAATTTTAAAAGGTGCCTTGACTAAAAAAAAGGTTGAGAAACACTGGCTTAGAGATCAACTTTAACCACTTGCCGACGGCTGATCGGCATTTGACGGCGACAAAGTGGCTCTGTAACGCGAATCGCCGTCATACGACGGCGGCCGCGATACAGAGCCACTGTGAGCGCGCGCGCGCGCTCACTGTGTTCGGGGGGGCCAGGGAGCGGGTGCGGCGGCTTCGATTGCCGCCGGCCACCCGCGATGCCCCCCCCGGAGTGAAGGAGCGGAGGTCCGTGTAACTAAACACGGACCTCCTCTCTGTGTGAGGGGGAAGGGCTGTGATCACAGCCTTCCTGTACGTGAAGGCTGTGACCACTTCCCTTCCCCAGCTAGCCAAGCCCCCATACAGTTAGAACACGCCCAGGGAACATAGTTAACCCTTAGCGCGCCCCCTGCAGGTTAACCCCTTCACTGCCAATGGCATTTACACAGTAATCAGTGCATTTTTATAGCACTGATCGCTGTATAAATGCCAATGGTCCCAAAAAAGTGTCAAAACGTTCCGACATGTCCGCTGCAATATCGCAGTACCGCTAAAAATCGCAGATCGCCGCCATTACTAGTAAAAAATAAAAAAAAAATAAAAACCCAAAAAATGAATTCTCATCATCCGTAAACGCAACCACTTTTGCGCAAACAAATCAATAAACGCCGATTGCGATTTTTTTTATCGCAAATATGAGGAAGAATATAAATCGGACAAAAACGGTGAAAAAAAATGTTTTTTTATTTTTTTTTTTTTGGATTTGTATTTTAGCAAAAAGTAAGAAATTTGGGTTTTTTTGCAAAATTGTCGCTCTTCTTTTGTTTATAGCGGCGATCAGAAATGACGCAGAGGTGATCAAATACCACCAAAAGAAAGCTCTATTTGTGGGAAAAAAAGGACGCAAATTTCGTTTGGGTACAACGTTGCACGACCGCGCAATTGTCAGTTAAAGCGACGCAGCGCCGAATCGCAAAAAGGGCTCCGGTCCTAAAGCTGGAAATCCTTCCGGGGCTGAAGTGGTTAAAAGGTTTAAAGAGCAGCAGCAAAACCAATTAGGAAAATTACTATTGCAATACAGAAAGCACTGCAGTTGTGTAAAGCTCAAATATTTCACATCATTTACCATAACTGCTGGCAGGGGTGTTGCTAGGTGGGAAAAAGACCAGGGGCTCCAGCCCAAAGAAATGTGTTGCACAAAGCCTATACCACAATAGCAATATGTGTATTCCAGAATGTTTAACAATCAGTAGATAAAGATACTCCAAACACCTGGTGTTGGCACTTCAATCACCCATACACCATGGTTGGTATGGTGTCAGTATGATTGAAGTGCATTATTTCTATTATTACATTGTAATATAAAATAAAATAGTTAAACTCACCATAATTCAGAATCAGTGGGAGACCTGAGGGTGTCATTTGCCACTGTCACCTGCCACCAGATGCCATCAGGTGTCTCCAGTGGAGTCCCTCTTTCCATCAGGTGCCCCCAGCGGAGTCCCTCCTTCCATCAGGTGCCCCCAGCAGAGTCCCTCCTTACATCACAGGTTCTCCCAGCGGAGTGCCTCCTTACATCACAGGTGTCCCCAGCAGAGTGCCCCCTTACATCACAGGTGCCCCCAGCGGAGTTCTCCTTACATCACAGGTGCCCCCAGCAGTGTGCCTCCTTACATCACAGGTACCCCCAGCGGAGTGCCTCCTTACATCACAGGTGCCCCAAGCGGAGTGCCTCCTTACATCACAGGTGCCTCCAGCGGAGTGTCCCTCCTTACATCACAGTTGCCCCCAGCGGTGTGTCCATTACAGGAGAGAGGCGATGTGGGGGGCAGTGAGAGATGATGTCATCTTCAAAACTCTTCAAACACAGATCATGTTTGAATACCTGCAATCTTGGCTACATTGACCAAGGAATGACAGCTGTGGCCCCAGAAGTGACCTCATACATGTTGGATATTCCTTGAGTTCCATTGCTGTCATCATGGCAACTGTTTCCCATAGTCCTAGGCTCCCCAGTGGAACAGGAGAGCCTAGGAATCACGGCAGGTACCACAGGTGCTGCCAAAAAATGACTAAACAAATGTTCCCTTTGAAAAGGTAAACATTCCACATGTTTCTAGCAGGGCAATTCCGCTGACCAACCTCAGCCAAAAGGTCTTGCACATGTGTACATATAGGACCCTGAGACACAAAAGTTGCTGTATGGAGTCCATTAGGTGTCCACTGAGAATCTAAGAGCACATGGAAAATCCCCCTTGTTTCTGTTCATGTCAGTATCTCCTCTAGCAGAAATCCTCTTTCTCATCAAGTGACAAGCTTATAGCTGGGGAACGCACCAACAACCACAATAGCTGGCTTTAAAGCTGCTTCAACCAGCATAGTGAAGCCTAGAATAAAGTCTTCAGACATTTGTCCAAGGTGTCCAAAAATACCGGGACCTTGGCCACTGGGTATGTGAGGGTCTTAATGATGTCAGAGACTGCAGAATCCATCAAAGTCATACTCCATAACTTAGTTAACACACTCTCCATGGGGTTTAGCTGAGCAAACTTCTTTGGCTTTGACAGGGCACGTCAGGTTCGCATACAAAACATGCTGCACAGGCAGGATTAAAGATGCAGCAGTGGACGCCATGATAACAATCCTTTAATCTTTGTTGTGAAGGACTCAGGTAGTGGTCCAAACTACTTCCATTAGCAAACTCACAAAGACCAAAGGTCTGAGATCAGGAGTAGAGTGCTCAGATGAGGATTCTTCTGTGTCTACTTCTACAGGAAACATGCTCATCTTCCTCTACCTCATCCTCCCCAGGTTCCTCTGTAATAAAGAGGAGGGAGGAGAAGGGAACGCTTCCAATACGACTTGGGGGGGTTGATGGTTCCTCCATCCACCTTGTTTGAAATGTAGGAATCTCACAGAATCCCACTACCTTGATGTAAGATCCATTTAGTCTGCGTCTCCAAATTTAACAAAACTTATTTGTGCTTATAATACACTTCAACTATTGCAATATAATGTAATTCAGGGATACTAAGCCAGTTTGCAAACACAAATGCAATAAAGCGAGCAAACACAAATGCAATGACAAAATTGGCTCTGGATTTAAATCTTGGGACATTGTTTACATATTTCAAAAAAAGGACTGTCACAGCATCTGTGTTTTTATTAACTTTTTATATTTTTTGGGAATAATGGTATCCATGTACCCCATACTCATTTCCCTGGGGGTTGGGTTAGATATCTGGGGGGGGGGACCTTATTATAAAAGGGCCCTCCCCAAACCTTCATATCCCATTTAGGAAATAGGATGTGGGGGTGAGGCCCTTCTGCCCTTTACATGAGGATAAAGTACCTTGCAAGTCTTTGCTACCCCCCTTGCAACATATCCACTCAATGTTGAAGACATGTGGTATGTAGTATGATTCAGGAGATGGGGGGTGATGTACATTCAGTGCCCTAATTTTCATATCCATCTAGGACATAATTTTAGGGGCAACCTTAAGCAGTTTTTTCCCATTTTCTAAAATGTGTTTTGTCTCTTTAAAAAAACAGTATTCCCCTCATTCCTTACCATTCATAACAGGCCCTTATCCAGGCATATACCATTATCACTGAAACACTCTTCCCTAGGTAAGACATGAAATGTGAACTGAGCAACTAGGCCATTATAAGCAGAAGCATATGTTAGATTACTGTAATACAGTTCTCCTCGCTGTCACCTTCCATGTATGTTGTGTGGTCCCGGGTATCACCAATATCATGTGTGACTTAGGGCCATAACATTTTTTGCACTGAGCAGGACCAATGTTGTGAAGGATGACAGAAAGCACCCAAAAGAGTGTCATCCCAGCAAAGCACTATTAGACATCTGCAAAAACAGGCATTGGTGGGGGAGGAAGATATTGTGTGGCCTGTTTGCCCTTAAGGCAATGATTTTATCTCTGATCTCTGAGAGTGCCATTGGGCTTATAGTATATGTGAAGTACCCTCATCTTGCAAAACAACCTATTCAGTTGAAAATAGAAATGCAAGGCAGACTGTTTTTGTATGTACTAAATATATATATATATATATATATATATATATATATATATATATATATACACACATTTTCTTTTCTTCTTTTTTTATTTATAAATGATCACATGGCCTCTATTATCAGCTGCATAATGGGCTTAAAGAGGTGGAGGCTGCAGGAGGGGCGTGTCAGTAGGAGGCAGAGAAAGGGCCATACATTGATCTTTCCAGTGATTAGCTATGGAGGGAGGTGTGTCAGCACAAGTCTGACCATTGGAGGACAGCCAAGCTGTGCTTTCTGCACTGCTAAAAAACTGACCATGCTGGGAAAGGTGTGCTTATATGCCTAGCATGGTCAGTTTGCAAAAGGAAAGCAGGGGACTTGTATAATCAACAGGTATCTCACACAAAGGGGGAAATACAAAGAGAACACAATACTTTTTAGCACAAGTACAACAACATACACATATCAGGAAAAAGAAAAAAAATAGTAATGACATTGCTTGCTTGCTAGGAGGGTACTCATGCAAGCTTGTCCATGAGCTGTGCTGTGTGCATCTATTAACACACACAGTGTAGCTCAGCTCCACCCCTCCCACTCCGTCATCACTGGATTTGAATAACAGCAGCAGGAGTTAATGGCTACCGCTATTGTCAATCTGCCCAATGAGGAGGGATAGAGAGAGCAGATGCTCTTGTGCACAGTGCTGGACGAGATCAGCTCAGATAGGTATTTAGGAGAGCTGGGGGGTAAGCTGCACCTAAAAGGTTTATTACCTTAATGCAGAGAATGTATTAAGGTAAAAAAAAACCTAAGCCAGATTAAATGCCCTTTACAATGAGGCCACTGCCAAGAGATAATGGAAAATTGAATACTTACCTTTTCGTAATTTTCCTTTCCTGGTGCCTACCCATGGCAGCATACACATGGTTGGTTGCTCTGCCCCTAACCAACCAACAGGACCACTTTTAACTATATAAATTTAGGAGCTGCCCCCCCCCCCCAAGGCATTCTTGTAACTAGTCTTCAATAAAGGATTGTAACAGGGAGGGCATATGCTGCCATGGGTAGGCACCAGGAAATGAAAATTATGGAAAGGTAAGTATTCAATTTTCCGTTTTCCTGGTGCTTTCATGGCAGCATACACATGGTAAATAACTCGCTCACAGGGATGGTTAATGCTTCAAGACATTTTTTTCTAATAAGGTTACAAAGCCGACAACTGTAAAGTCTTTCTCCCGAAATCTCAGGAGGTGAGGACGGCTGGATCCACACTATAATGTGTCATAAAGGTATTAAAGGAGGACCAACTAGCCGCTTGGCAAATGGTTTCTGGAGAGACTTGTGCCAGGGCCACCCAAGAAGCTGCTATTCCCCGGGACTATCCATTCAGCCAGGGTTCTCCTGGACACTGCCATTCCTCTTCTAACGCCTTTAGGAATGAGAAATAGACGTTGGTCTTTGCGGAGATGTACAGTCAGCTCAATATATTGACGCAGTGATCTGGCTACATCTAGTTCGTGTAATTTTGAGGTGACTGGGTCTTCCTCAAAGGCTTCCAATACCCATTCCTAATTGAGGTGATAGATAGATGGCACTTTTGGAACAAACTGATGGATTGACTGCAGGACAACTCTATCCGGAAAGGAGGTTATGTACAGTTCTTGAGATCCCAAGGCCTGAATTTCTGACACTCTTCAGCCCGAGGTTATTATGATTAAAAAGACTGTTTTCAAGGTAATGCCTTCCAGAGCACATGTTTCAGTGGCAGCAAATGGAGGGGCTGTTAGGGCCTTGAGGACCAAGGATAGGTCCCATTTCGGATAACGCATCTTCCTAGGTGGTCTTAACCGTAAAACTGCTTTAAAGAAATGGTCTGCAAGAGGATTTAATACCCAACAAGTGTCTGTTAAGGCTGATAAGGCTGATACCTGAACTTTCAAGGTGTTAAGACCTAATCCAAGATTTAAGCCATTCTGCAAGAAAAGGAGAGCATTATGAACTCCTGAATTCAGTGGATTTACTTGGTTGGTCTCAGCAAACTCCAAAAATTTCTTCCATACTCTATAATAGGTATCATTGGTGGATGATTCTCTCTTGTAACAAAGTGTGAATCACTTTGTGGGAGCAACCTAAATCCTCCAGTCTTTTCCGCTCAATATCCGTGCCCTCAAATTCAGAATCTCTGGATGCGGATGGGTGAAGCTCCTTTGAGATAGCAAGTTGCTTTTTATTGGAAGGATTTGTGGTTTGCACAGAGCCAATTTGATCAGAAATGGGAACCATCATGGCCTCTTGGTACAATAAAAGATTATCGCCAGTATGGTTGCTTTCTCCTTTGTCAGGTGTTGGAGAAACCTCAGAATCAGAGGAATTGGTCAAAATGCATACCCTTCCTGAAAATTCCAGGGTTGTACTAGGGCATCTACTCCCACTGACATTTGAGATGGATATGTGGTGAAATACTGGGGTGTTTTCGTATTCCATGGTGCAGCGAAAAGGTCTATTTGGGTGTGCCCCATCTGCGACATATCCACTGGAACACCTTTGGGTCCAGAGACCATTCGTTGTGGTTGCAAAATTCCCTTGAAAGCTGATACGCCAGCTGATTCTCAAGCGCTGGGATATAGGTTGCTCTGAGATCAATCAGGTTGTTTTCAGCCTACTCCAGAATTGGGGTTATTTCCCTGGATAGGGATCTGCTTCGTGTCCCTCCCTGATTCTGCACATAGCGAACTGCCGCCCTGTTGTCCATCTGAAGAATGATGGATTTGTTTCTGATAAGAGGGGCTAAGTGTGAAATTGCCACCCAGGCTACTCTCAGCTCCAAAATGTTAGATACTATGCCCTCTGTGTTGAATTCCCATTTCCCTTGGACCAGCTGTTCCTTGTAGTGAGCTCCCACATCGACTCCCCAACTCACATCGAAAGTAATAATTTTCCAAGAGATGGGCCCGAGAACACAATGTTTCTGAAGATTGGCTGGTCTTGTCCACCACCACAGACTGGACTTCATTGATAGGGTGATGAGGATTTGTCGGGATAGACTCTACTTCCTCCACTGGGATAGAATACCCACGTTGGAACTCCCATAAGTGCCCATCGGGATGCATGATGATAGGGACCCTAGTATACTTAGGCAGTCTGATGCTGACAGAACTTTGCTCGCCAGTGCTTTCCTCACATTCCCGAGTAGCAAAGGAATCTTCTCTGGTGGCAATGATACTGCCTTCTTCGGACTGTTGAATAATGCACCGAGGTATGTCATTTCCTATGTTAGAATAAGCTGACTTATTGAATAGTTTATTAGCAAACCGTACTTGGTCAATGTATCCAGCACCCTCTGTAAATGCCTCTCCAAGACCTTCCTGTTTTGGGATAGAATCAGTATGTCGTCTATGTAATGTAGTACCTGTATCCCTTCCTCTCGCAGAAGGGCTAGAGCTGCTACTAGCGCCTTTGTAAAAGTTCTGGGTGCCATTGATATTCTGAAAGGAAGGCATCAGAACTGTAGTAGAAGACTGCCGACTTTGAATCTCAGGAAAGGTTGAACTGTTTGATGGACTTGGTGTTGTAGTAGCATCTGGACATATTGTATTAAGATTTCCTTTTGCTTCGGAGTTTGGAATCCTTGTGGGCAGAAAGGAGTGGCGAGGAGGTTGGCGTCTGAATTTCCAAAAATGACCTTGACAGATCATTGAAGTGACCCACTGATCCCGGCAATTTTCCACCCAAACCTGAGCAAAGGTTCTGCCTGGGCTGAGTAGATGTTGTGGATTTCTGCTTTCCCATCCTCAGAAAAGTAGCCTGAGATCCTTTCTACTTTCTTCGATACTCTTTCCCAGGGCGATATGTCCTGGTATCTTTATTTTTCTGTTGAGCCGCCGATCGTGCTATAAACTTTTTTGTCCTTTTCCTATCCTGGGGAATTAGTCCACTCTTGCCACCCGTAACTCTGTTAATTGCCGTATCCAACTTTTCTCCAAAAAGCGCTTTTCCATCATAAGGTATGCAACACCAAGTTTGTTTGAACGATGGATCTGTGGACCATGGCTTCAGCCAAAGAGCCCTCCTGGCTGTGATGGAGTATAACATGGCCCTAGCGGAACACTTCAAGGTATCAATGTGTTCCCGGCTGGTCCCTTTGGCTCTCCCTCCCAGACACACAGCACAGGCAGTTGGCTTTGACTTAGGGTCTCCACAGGACTGTTATCCCCTCACACTGTCAGCGTGTTGTTCACTAGAGAGGCTAATCTACATCTTGAGGAGCTGTTACATCCTTATGTAAGTGTTTTTAGCTTGTTCTATGGATAATAAAATCATGTTACTGAGTGGCGCTTTTCTGTGCTTCCTTCCTTCACATGACCTTTTGAGCTGACTTCACTCAAGAGAGAAGCTTCCTTTGCCTTCAATAGTGATCCGTTTAACCCTTCATTTCCAGGTCCTGCTTTGAAATATCATCCTGTACGCCGTGGATCAGAAGTACTGTTTTTTTTTTACCATCATTTCTTGTTTATCCTGTTGGTGCTTGCAATCACCCTGTTAATTTTAATTAATTGAGGGCTTTGATGATCTCCCTCGTATCCACACCCTGTCTGAGAGCTGTCTCAATATTATCAGCCCAAATTCTCATTGCTCTGGTTACAGATGTTAAAGCCACTGCTGACCTACAGGATAGACCCCCCCCCCCCCCGGCATCTGATAGGTTTTCTTTAGATCTGAATCAATTCTTCTATCCAGGACATCTCTGAAGGATACTGCATCCTCTATGGGTAGGGTAGTATTCCTGGCCAACCTCATGATAGAGGTATCCACAGCTAGCAGTGAGTCAAATAGTTGGGCATCTGATCCTGCAAATGGATAAAGTTTGTGGAAGCAGTTATAGGCGATCAGCCTCTTCTCCACCTTTTGCCATTCATCCACTATTACCTCCTTAATTTCTTCCATAAGCAGGAAGGTTGCTGTTTTTTTCTTTAAATTAGGAAAGTAATTCCTAGTTTTGGCCGGGGGGGGGGGGGGTTCGGGAGCTTCTTCCCACTGAATTGCCTCTTTAACTGCAATTATAAAGGGTTCCCTCAATCCAAAGTCGAAGGTAGAGGTGGTATCCTCTGCTGTATCCCTATTGTCGTCAGAACAGGAATCCAATTCTGGTTGAGCTGTAGTTCCCCCAGGTCTGTCACTTGTAGATGGACCTGCTGAGTCCTGGGATAAAGCCAGTTCTCTAATTGAATCTTTGATTCGTTTTTTCATAGTCTCTATGGACTCTTGCTTGTCCTTTTCCCTCTCTCCCGTAGCTTCCTGGAAACATTTTTCACAGACTAATTTTCTCGGAAGGGCTTGCTTTCTGCACACCCAGCGAGAGGTTTTTTTGGTCGGGAAGAAACATGTGTGGATCGTGTCTGCTTGAGTTGTGGCGAGTAGACCTCTGGGAGCTATAAGAGGCCTGAACTGAAGATGAGTGCGTGTGCCTTGATCCGCCGTGACTTCTCGATCTTCCATGTGAGGAATCTCTGCGGGATGACCTGCGGTGTGGGCTGTAGTGAAAAACAAAGATAATAGTTTTCATCACACCTGAGATGCTCTTTTACATCAAAAGGAACTTACCTGATTGTTGCCTCCCCTTGCCCAGTGGTATGTTGAGGATCTTTTGTTTGATGCGGCCTTGGGCTACAAGGAGCGGCTAAAACAATAGAACAGAACCGAAAAGCATGGTTAAAATCTTTGGAGAAAGAATGATCCCAAAACAATTCAGGAGCGAAAAGGAAACTAAAACTTTCCACTTTTTTTTTTTTACCTTGACAGGAGTCCATAATTCCTTGACCAGTTAGAGAGAGGAGCTTGGATCAGCTGAAATGATTAGGAAACTTCCCCACAGGGAGATGTTTCCTCTCTGACTGCCAGCCATATATTGAGCTCTGGCTAAATTTATATGGTATGCCGCTTTGGGAGTCCTAAGATGGCTGCTACTGGCTTCAATCAGCCATTGCACATGCGTCAATGACGTCATGACATCACTCCGCCTCTCCTCAATGAGTCTAACACGGAGAGCCTGCGTGAAGCGCTGCATCCACCCTAAGTAGCGGCTTTTCTCTGCACAGGACCCATTCGGAAGCCATTCCTCCCTCCTCCCCAAGCATCCTGTCAAACCCCATGACAGCCACTATGAGTGGCATGAGGCAGCAAGGCGACCGTGCTGGGGTGGGAAGAAAATCTGGGAGACAACATGGCAACAACAAAGAGTAGAGTTGAGCGAACACCTGGACGTTCGGGTTCTGCGGGTCCGTCCGAACTTTGGGAAAAAGTCCGAGTTCGGCTTCCGAACGTTGCCCGAACGTTATCCCGGACCCAGAACCCCATTGAAGTCAATGGGGACCCGAACTTTTAGGCACAAAAATGGCTGTAACAAAGTCCTGGCAAGTGCTAGAGGGCTGCAAAAGGAAGTAAAATGGGGGTAAGAGTGGGGCAAGTGCCCTACAAAAAAATGGGGATAGGGAAAATAAATTAAAATCAAATAAACTAGGAGATGATTTTTGAACAATAATGTGTCACTTACAGCTGCAGCTAAAACCTCTCCCTTTAGAACTAGGAGATGATTTTTGAACAATAATCTGTCCCTCTACCTAGTGCAGTCAGATCGCTCAAAGCAGCAGTATGTGAAATCTCAAATTACTCCCACAATCTGAGCGTTGTGTACGATCCCACAATCTGAAAGTTGTGTACGATCCCACAATCTGATCGTTGTGTATGATCGTAACGATCGTTGTGTTAGGCAGAGTTTAATCCACAATCTGCAACTCTAAGCAGCAGTATTTGAAATCTCAAATTCCTCCAACAATCTGATCGTTGAGCACGATTGTAGCGATCGTTGTTTTATGCAGAGTTTGATCTGCAACTCAAAGCAGAGGTATGTGAAATCTCAAATTTCTGCTATCTGTCCTCAGAGCAACAGCACAGCAGTAGTAATCTATCTCAGGATGCAGGATCAGATGTTGTTAAAATGTCTCTAATCTCTCCCTGACGCCGTCAGCTCCCTCTCCCTACAGCTAACCCAAGAGCATGTGACTGCAGCATCAAGTGACTCCAGCTTATAAAGAGGCTGGGTCACATGATGCACTGGCCAACCACAGCCATGCCATTAGTAGGCATGGCTGTGATGGCTTCTCAGGGCAAACCAGTGAAACGTTTGTTGATTGGCTGCCCTGCAGCTTCTCAACACGTGGAGTAAAATAGCAGAACCCTGGACCCGAACCCGAACGTTACAGTCCGGGTTCGCTCAACACTAACAAAGAGCTATCTCCTTTGCATACTGCTCTCACCAGACATCCCGACAGAGGAGGTAAAACAAACCATACTAAGGCTTAATAGAGACAAAAAGGGGAAAGTTGCTGAGCCCCAGAATCTATTTTACCCCAAAAAAGTTCCACAGAAAAACGGGTTCCCATACTTTTATGGCGCATTTAGCAGCCCAAGTAATGGGACTCCATACACAGGGGAGCATGAACCTGCAATGGTTGCACCAAACTGAGTGGTCTGGTAGGCTTGAGGACAGAAAAAAGATTGCCTTGGGGGGGCTCTTAAATTTATAGAGTTAAAAGTGGTCCTGTGGGTTGGTTGGGGGCAGAGCAGCCAACCATGTGTATGCTGCCATGGAGGCACCAGGAAACGGTTTTACAAACTGCAGTAGGAAGCATTTGAGGAAATTTCCTCCACAACCTAACTGCCTTTAACAGAGGTCTTGGGGCTTTTGTAAGTGAGGCATGAAGAGGTGGCGAGAGGAGGGTGGGTCTAGAGTAAGTGTCAAGTGCTTCCATGCAGGACTTTTGTGTATGAGAAATCCATCTATGCTTATAGAGTGGAGATGATCTGTAGTAGCCATGGCTTCTACAAAGGCCACAAGACATACTGGCAAGTGAGAAGGCAATGGTAAAAAAGCAAATAAACCTTGCGCTCAGAACTGAAATATGTGATTAAACAATAAAGTGAAAATTCATATGTGTGTGTCAGACTGGACTGCCGCACTTGGAACATCAGAATAAAGACAAAAAGGAATAATATAGAAAAACAAGACTGCGCTGTCCACTGACAATTCAAACTTGAAATTTAAACAAGTGACAATATCCCAACTTATAATAAAATAGTGTGGTGAAAAAATAATCAATCAAAAAATCAGTGTCCCATTAGGTAACACAGGAGCTAAGACATCACTACATTGCCTGGCCGAGTAAATGATAGAACTTTTGTGCCATACCACTTGTTTGCATATTTTTCTTGTAAGTGCAATCTTTTATCCTTTATTAAATTTTATCTTGCATACTGCACGATGAGCCTTTCTCTCTTTTTTTGATATATATATCTTCAACATCATATTGCTGAAGTGAGTTTAAACAGCCAATTCAAACAGTGCATTGTAACATCTATGGAGACGGTTTAACTGATCCAGCACACCTGTTCTGAAGCAAGGCTGCTTTTGTGATCTGATCCATCTACTGTGAGGAGTCTCTGGTTCATTCCATGCTCTAAATGATCTCTTATAACTTGGAGATCATGGATGTTCGGCAAGAGGCTAATTTTTACACTTTGAATATCACTGTCATTACTGCGATGTGTGTTTATTCACCAATTTGAAAAGAGTCTGATGGACATTTTATTGACTTTTTGTTATTAATGCTATTCACATGATACATATGATGATCATACATGCACTGATTTATATCTGCATTGGGACACTGATTTTTTCAAGCGAGAAGGCAGCCTAGTTGTTAATCAGTAGGCAGAAACTATGGGATTTTGCTGGATTATCACCTAGCGGGTAAAGAAAATTATGGAATTTCAATATATCAAAATCATTTTTGGTTGAGTTTCTCTTTAAAACAGACAGCAGGAAAAAGAATAGATGAAAGTAGTTCTGCATATCACGATTTCAGTCATTTCCAAATAGGGACAGATATAATTTCACCAACAACACTTTCCTTTGACTGTGGTGTCTTGTAACAAGTTGCCATAGGCTGTGTAGACTATCCAGATGGACCTGCTTTTCATATGCCGTATATTGGATTCTGCATATCCTCCCCAGCCTGCAAGCTTTCCCCGATGGCTACATTTTAATGGGCTAGCCTTCTTCTCTCGACAAATGCTTCTCTTGTAAATTCAAATAAAGCCGAGAGATGAAAAGTTTGTGCATGCACGCTCAGTGGTTACTGTTGTGGCTCCCCTGTCATCTCTTATTGTAACCACAGTTCTAAAACTCGCACCTCCCTATCGCCGTGTTTTATGTTACAATTCGAACCGGATTAAATGAAATGCGTTTCTATGCAAGGCTCCGGGGAGACTTGTGATTGGAAGGAAAATGGTGCCGACTGAGGGATCAAAGTAAAATGTTCATTAGTGGGGGTGCACTGTTCCTTTTAACCCATTCGGCGCTTGAGGCATGTGTATCAAGCTGGCCTGATGTCCCCCTGATTGCTAGCAGCACAGAGCTTGAAATAGATAAGGTCCTTTCATGCAGATGTCAATTAAATATGCATATCTCAGCAGATTTCTGAGACCTCGGCCTTGGGAATAATTAGAGGAAAATTAAAAATTCCCTCTTCCCCAACCTTTCTCTGTGGGCAGTGGGCACCAAAGCGTGTGGTTTGTATTAGATAGTAATGCATGATCTACAAAGGATCATTAACATTTATTTAGATTTAAGATTATGGCACAGTAATGAAGCTGGTGGCTTATGCAGCACATTCTCCTTCTAGTATCAGTGGATTACTGCTGCTCGCTGGTATCCGCTACACCGCTGACTGCATACACAGAAACTGATGGAAGATAAGTACCACTGGGGTCTACTTTGTCTGCCTTCTTACTAAGTAATCATCGGTCCTAGCAGTGCTAATGGGCTCTGTATTTTATATCCCATGCTGCACCTATCACTCCATCAGATATCTTGAGCGTCTCTGCTTGGTTTATTGGACAGTTTTATTTTGCTGTGTTTGCTGAACGCTCCTGCAGTGCTGTATTTGTGCAGAAGAAGAATTTAGTCTTAACAATATGAAAGATATTGAGACAGATTTGTAAGGATGTACAATGAGGCAATGGAAAATACAGCATATTCTTACTGGATGCCATGGACAATAAATTGTTCTTCCCTCCACTTGTTTCAAACTAAGCCTTGATTCCTTAAGATGACTAATCAGTAGGAACATTACGTTCTGTAGGAAATCTGAGGCCAGTGTCAGTATTTAAAGCATACGTCAATAGGGACACAGGAAGCAATACAAGTCTGGCAGGGGTTCTAGCCTTTCCCTACTACAGAAAAACATTTCTGTTGTCTGTTGGATAATTTCTCTCACACTTCTTTGGTAAAAAAAAAAATTGCATATTGGTCACATTGTCTAGGTTGGAATGCTACTGTCTGTCTTTAATAGTATATGTATTACAAATAAGTGCACAATGAAAAAAATAACTGGGATCTTTTGCTATGTATGGTGGTATTTGAGTTATCGGGTCTATTTGTTTTTGTGGTTGAGATAAATGTTAAACCTTAATAGACTTTAGTTGGCCATACACTGTAAAAGTGCATTTACATCACATGCACTGGAATAGCTGTCCAGCGCAGGCCTACTGTCTCCCTACCTGCCTGGTTCACACAACTGCCTTGCGGTGGTGTGCAGTGAAGAAAAGTACTGCATGCAGTGGTTTTCTTTTTGTGTAGGGCAGTGCGAGGCAATCCACTGCTTTGCACTGCACAGCGAGCAATTGAAATGTCTCAACAAAAAAAAGTGAATAGTACAATGCGCCAAGATCATTGTAATGCAGTGGCTGCTGTGAATATACCCAAAGTCTTCTATTGATTCCCCAATCCACACTAAACAGCACCAATGGAGGAATCTGCACTGATGCCTACCCATTGGATGCAGCCAATGTTCAGCTCCCTCGATTTTCAGATTAATGAATGTGGGGCGGAAGGATGGTGACGGGGCCACCCATGACTCAAATTTCGTCCGGTTCTTCAGAACCGAAATTTGCTTAGAGTATGTCCACTTTTAAAGTCACAGGTCAGGGAGCTAAGCTTAAGTTTTAAGTTATCATTTAAAGCTTAACACCGGCAAAGAAGTTAGAACCTCTGTGAACTTTTCCTTGCAGTGTCTCCATTATCTATCTGACAAAGCAGGAAATATTCTTACTTTTTCATAGGGGAAATTTGCACAAATGAAGACAATTCCCCCAAAGGAGACAGAGAGCAGTGAAAACATATTTTCTAGTAATTTGAACAAGGGGCTTTGTCAGAATTTTACTGCTGTCTGGGTCTCTGAGGGTTTTTTCCTTTTTCCTCTAACTTTCTGTACAGTTGATAGGTGTCGGACAAAAAAGAAGAGAAACATTTTTTTTATAAGGACACAGGCACCATTTAAATCTAGCAGAAAATCACTTTAATGGGGACACTGACAGCATTTATGCTATAGCACACTTTATCCAACTGTTGCTCCGCTCCACGGCACTCTTCCAGTCACAGCCACCCACAGTGACAGGATACTGACTAGCTGCAGCAAAGCCTGGGAAAGGAAGAGCTTGCCTAAGGAGTGGGGAAAGATTGCTGGGAGCTGCTTGGAACTCTGGGGGATGTAGTCCCCAGAAGACAGCCTCGATTAAGTGGAGAACTGTGTGGAAATACAAGTCCCAGGAGGATGGTGTGCTGTAGTGAGAAGGAAAATGAAGTAGAAACCAGGGCTCAGGGAAGTCTTACATGGTGAGTGAAAGGTGACTGTTGAAGTGTGTTGCCGAGTTGGAGATGCTGCTGAGGGCACAGCCATCAGAGAAGTCCAGCGAGATGGAGGAGAGGGAAGCCACTTGTTTTGTGAGGGATCACCGATACAGAGTGCAGAGTCGCCACCAACGCTACAGGTTCCAGACACCAGATGCAGGAGGGAGCTTTATAACAGACTGTTTAGTGGTGAGAGGCTGTTGGCCAAAACCTCCCTACCCTTCTGTTAAAGGGACAATGCCAATGTGGGGTTTAGTGTGGGGGCATATGCCCTTTAGCATGGAATGCAAATATACCAGAGTGCTCCTATGTAGGACTCTGGGCCCCAACCTTTAGTACCACACTGACCAGTGGGATGGGGTTTTGGAGGAACTTTCAGCTTTTCATACCACCTTCAATTAGGACCATCCCCCGATTTAGGATTCGTGTACAGAAATGCTTGTTTCTTGCACTGTTTGTTGTATTGTACAAATGTATTTTATTCTGTTACTATTTATTGCTGTTGCCATTTTGTTGTTGCTGTTGCCCAAATAAGTCCTCCTTCATGTGTCAGAGGGTGTGGCATTGCTGGATGGGTCGTTGTCATCTGGAAGCAGGGTACCCATACATCAGGAGGTAAGTGCTACACAACACTAAAAGCAATACTCCAGTTTGTAACAATATATCCCACACACTGTGCAGCTTTCTTCTTATTTTAACATTTATCAAAGGTTTTCTACATTAAAAATGAAAAGGGAGAAAGAGACCACAAGTCCATCCTTTGCCTTTACAGTGGGTACGGAAAGTATTCAGACCCCCTTAAATTTTTCACTCTTTGTTATATTGCAGCCATTTGCTAAAATCATTTAAGTTAATTTATTTTCCTCATTAATGTACACACAGCACCCCATATTGACAGAAAAACACAGAATTGTTGATATTTTTGCAGATTTATTAAAAAAGAAAAACTGAAATATCACATGGTCCTAAGTATTCAGACCCTTTGCTGTGACACTCATATATTTAACTCAGGTGCTGTCCATTTCTTCTGATCATCCTTGAGATGGTTCTACACCTTCATTTGAGTCCAGCTGTGTTTGATTATACTGATTGGACTTGATTAGGAAAGCCACACACTTGTCTATATAAGACCTTGCAGCTCACAGTGCATGTCAGAGCAAATTAGAATCATGAGGTCAAAGGAACTGCCTGAAGAGCTCAGAGACAGAATTGTGGCAAGGCACAGATCTGGCCAAGGTTACAAAAAAATTTTCTCCACACATACCACTTAGAATTAAGGCCAAAAAGTTCTATCTTGGTCTCATTAGACCAGTGAATCTTATTTCTCACCATCTTGGAGTCCTTCAGGTGTTTTTTAGCAAACTCCATGCGGGCTTTCTTGTGTCTTGCACTGAGGAGAGGCTTCCGTCGGGCCACTCTGCCATACAGGGATATCCTGGACGAAAACCTTCTCCAGAGTGCTCAGGACCTCAGACTGGGCCGAAGGTTTACCTTCCAACAAGACAATGACCCTAAGCACACAGCTAAAATAACGAAGGAGAGGCTTCACAACAACTCCGTGACTGTTCTTGAATGGCCCAGCCAGAGCCCTGGCTTAAACCCAATTGAGCATCTCTGGAGAGACCTAAAAATGGCTGTCCACCAACTTTCACCATCCAACCTGACAGGACTGGAGAGGATCTGCAAGGAGGAATGGCAGAGGATCCCCAAATCCAGGTGTGAAAAACTTGTTGCATCTTTCCCAAAAAGACTCATGGCTGTATTAGATCAAAAGGGTGCTTATACTAAATACTGAGCAAAGGGTCTGAATACTTAGGACCATGTGATATTTCAGTTTTTCTTTTTTAATAAATCTGCAAAAATGTCAACAAGTCTATATAAGACCTTGCAGCTCACAGTGCATGTCAGAGCAAATTAGAATCATGAGGTCAAAGGAACTGCCTGAAGAGCTCAGAGACAGAATTGTGGCAAGGCACAGATCTGGCCAAGGTTACAAAAAAATTTCTGCTGCACTTAAGGCTCCTAAGAGCACAGTGGCCTCCATAATCCTTAAATGGAAGAAATTTGGGATGACCAGAACCCTTCCTAGAGCTGCCCGTCCGGCCAAATTGAGCTATCGGGGGAGAAGAGCCTTGGTCTGAGAGGTAAAGAAGAACAAAAAGATCACTGTGGCTGAGCTCCAGAGATGCAGTCGGGAGATGGGAGAAAGTTGTAGAAAGTCAACCATCACTGCAGCCCTCCACCAGTCGGGGCTTTATGGCAGAGTGGCCCGACGGAAGCCTCTCCTCAGTGCAAGACACAAGAAAGCCCGCATGGAGTTTGCTAAAAAACACCTGAAGGACTCCAAGATGGTGAGAAATAAGATTCACTGGTCTAATGAGACCAAGATAGAACTTTTTGGCCTTAATTCTAAGTGGTATGTGTGGAGAAAACCAGGCACTGCTCATCACCTGTCCAATACAGTCCCAACAGTGAAGCATGATGGTGGCAGCATCATGCTGTGGTGGTGTTTTTCAGCTGCAGGGACAGGACAACTGGTTGCAATTGAGGGAAAGATGTACAGGGATATCCTGGACGAAAACCTTCTCCAGAGTGCTCAGGACCTCAGACTGGGCCGAAGGTTTACCTTCCAACAAGACAATGACCCTAAGCACACAGCTAAAATAACGAAGGAGAGGCTTCACAACAACTCCGTGACTGTTCTTGAATGGCCCAGCCAGAGCCCTGGCTTAAACCCAATTGAGCATCTCTGGAGAGACCTAAAAATGGCTGTCCACCAACTTTCACCATCCAACCTGACAGGACTGGAGAGGATCTGCAAGGAGGAATGGCAGAGGATCCCCAAATCCAGGTGTGAAAAACTTGTTGCATCTTTCCCAAAAAGACTCATGGCTGTATTAGATCAAAAGGGTGCTTATACTAAATACTGAGCAAAGGGTCTGAATACTTAGGACCATGTGATATTTCAGTTTTTCTTTTTTAATAAATCTGCAAAAATGTCAACAATTCTGTGTTTTTCTGTCAATATGGGGTGCTGTGTGTACATTAATGAGGGAAAAAATTAACTTAAATGATTTTAGCAAATGGCTGCAATATAACAAAGAGTGAAAAATTTAAGGGGGTCTGAATACTTTCCATACCCACTGTACATAATGTTTTAAACTGGCATATGGAAGGAGTCAGGTGGAGCCAACACATAACTGCAATAACACCCACAGCCTAAACGAATGTACCCAGTGTGACAGACCCAACCGGGACAGGAGCTTTTGGAGGGGACTGCAGGGTAGCCTTTTGCCTACTGACTATACGCCCTGGCTTTTGAGGGGGTTCTATTCTTGGGAGGTGTATGCCTGGGGAAGTGGTTTTTCTTCGGATTCAGGTCAGTGTCTCCCCAAAACACACAGACAATTGGAACCTAGGACCTGAATACAGATTTGGGGCCTCTGTGCCCAAGCCAGCAATGCCTGCTTCACCCCCCCCCCTCCTAGACTCAGAATAGATGCTAATATAATCAGCTCAAAACAACCTGATGCTGGGGTCTCCTGCTAAAATCTCTTTATTAAGGTCTTTCTCTGGTGGTATAAATCCCCATTGTGTGAATTCCCATTGTAAATTGAGTCACCTATTGTTTCTGTCTGCCTGCTAGTTTTGTCCACTTCACCTCGTTACCAAACTATTGAGGGATCCCTGATTAATCAAAGCATTGTCTGGGTGTTTGGCTGTTGATTAGCTTTCTGTTTATGTTTATGTTAGCTGTTCATTAGATGTACTGTTAGATGTACTGTTTACAATTTGCATTGTTTAGGATAATGTGAAAAGGCTTTTACCTCATTTTGTGTGGTATATTTTCTGTGTGAATTTACAATAAAGTCAGTTCCAGTTTGCACCTAAGCTAGTGTTGTTTAGTTCTTGGGTGCAATTCTCAGCTATAATACCTGGTTCCTGGTTCCAGAGTGGAGGAAGCTGCATTCTGGTGGAGGCAACCAGGCTGGATGCCAGGTGTTCTGTCACACTCAGCTTTACGAAATTGTGAACAGTAGAAGACGGTAAATCATTTGCTGTGTGTTACATGTGTTTGCAGTCCAGATCAGACTGTGCAGCATAAGACACCAGTATGAGTTATCCTTGCATATTCTTAATTGCGCCCAGACAATAGAGAACCTATACAATACAATACGGCACAAGGTAAATCATTTGTACTCACTAAAAATCAACACTGCATTCACACATACTGGGGAATTCAATAAAGTCATTACAACACTTTTCTGGCGGTAGTTCCCTGTAGCTGGGCCTAATTAGTTGGGCCTAATTGAGGCACACATTTGCACCAGTGTCGGTAACACTGCTAACATATGCAACACATTCTGGTTGTTCTAACTACCAACACTTTAAGGACCTATCACCACTGCAGCGTGTACGCGGGTCCCAATTATGACTGAATCACCTACATTGTCTCCACATATCACAGTGCTTGTTTAGAACTCACATTAGACTTGTGCATGACGGAAGATTTTGTTTTGTTTCATTTTAATTAGTAAAATACATAATTTCCTTCTGTTATATTTGTTATGTTACATCAATTCGTTTTAGGATAATTCATTATTTCTGTAGAGTATCAATATTCGTTACAACAAATCGATTCGTTTTCGGATAATTCGTTATTTATGTATGTATATATATTCGTGATAACGATTCGTAGTTCGGAAAGTAGTTTGCTAATTGGACTGTAAGATTTGATCCTTTGTTTCATTAGACCGTTAATGAATTAACAAATCATGCCAAATTCATTTGTTATTTCTGCTATAATTTCTTTTGCATTAGTTGCATAGCAGATGCATCCGAATGTCTGAAAGATGCAAAATCCGGCCGAATTTCGATTTGTTACAAAACGGATTGCACATGTCTATCACACATGTGCACATACAGTTTAGTGCAGGATAGAGTGCCTGCCTGCTCTCCTATTTATCACCATCTCTTATCATGACCAGGTTTGCAGAGTTGGTACATTGGGATCTTAATCTCCCAAAGTGTGTTCTTCATGAGATGCACAGCACATTCTAGCTTTGCTTAACAGGTTGCTAACTCACTTTATAGCATCAGAGGTAACCAGGTTTCACTCCATACACTTGAAGCAGCCAGTAGCTCGGTACAACTCAATTTTATTGAGGTAGTTCTCAGTACAGTACAAATAAATTATTTTCCTCCATCCAGCAAATAACAGTTTCTCTTTCTGTGTAGTGTACCATCAGTGCCTAGTAGTAGGAGTGCCCATCCCTGGGGTAGCAAAGAAAGAATTAAGTTCTTATACCATCCAATGGCGGCTGGTGAAGTTTTAGGATGGGGAAGTGCCAGGCCCCGCCCTTCCTTTTTGACCCCTCCTACTTCGCATAAGCCCCACCCCTTATATAATCCACCCACTCCGTCCCCTGTATTCCACATATTGTGTCAGCAGTACACAGCTCAGCATCACAGGCGGGGTATATTGCAGCCAATAACACAGTATGCAGCCAGTACACAGGTATTGCAGCCAGTATCACATTATGCAGCCAGGACACAGGTATTGCAGCCAATATCACAGTATGCAGTCAGTATACAGATATTGCAGACAGTACACAGGTATTGCAGCCAGTACACAGGTATTGCAAGCCAGTATCACAGTATACAGACAGTACACAGATATTGCAGCCAGTACGCAGGTATTGCAAGCCAGTATCACAGTATACAGCCAGTACACATGTATTGCAGCCAGTACACAGGTATTGAAGTCAGTACACAGGTATATTCAGCCAGTACCAGGTAGCCAGTACACAGGTACAGGTAGCCAGTACACAGGTATATTCAGCCAGTACACAGGTATATTCAGCCAGTACACAGGGAGCCCGTACACAGGTAGCCAGTACACATGTATTGTAGCCAGTACACAGGGAGCCAGTACACAGGTATTGCTGTCAGTACAAAGGGAGCCAGTACACAGGTATAGCAATCAGTATACAGGGAGCCAGTACACAGGTATTGCAGCCAGTACACAGGTATTGCAGTCAGTACACAGGGAGCCAGTACACAGGTATTGCAGTCAGTACACAGGTATTGCAGTCAGCATACAGGGAGCCAGTACACAGGTATTGCAGTCAGTACACAGGGAGCCAGTACACAGGTATTGCAGTCAGTACACAGGGAGCCAGTACACAGGGAGCCAGTACACAGGTATTGTAGGCAGTACACAGGGAGCCAGTACACAGGTATTGCAGTCAGTACACAGGGAGCCAGTACACAGGTATTGCAGTCAGTACACAGGGAGCCAGTACACAGGTTTTGCAGTCAGTACACAGGTATTGCAGTCAGTACACAGGGAGCCAGTGCACAGCACAGCAGTACGGTACCTCAGGGGAGTCAGGCCGCTCTCTCCCACACGGCCGGCCGGTGGGAATAACAGACATGCTGTGCTGGACACTTCTGAAAGTCCCGCCCCCGCGTCCTGACCAATCAGTCACTGGCCTCCAGCCAGGGGCTGAGACCATAGCATATCAGTGTATATATGTGCGCTTCGGTGGCGCACATATATGCACTTTAAAGACCAAACAATGGGTTTTGGGACTTGCTGTCAAAAGACAGAAAGTTTCCAAAAAAAAAAAAAAAATGATATGGCGTGTACAGGCAGCCTATGTTTTTTTTTTTTTTTTCAGAACTTAGCAGGGGGGACGGTGCAATGGCGCCCTCTATGGAGGAGCCGCCGCTGATACCATCTCTCTCTTGGCTTTTCTCTCTCCATCAGTGAGTGAACTAAGCTCCACCCCAGCTTATATAAGATCCTGCTGGGAAGGATATTAAATAATTCCCCTTCCTGAAAGGATTTAAAGAAGAAACCTTCTTAAAAGGGGCAAACAAGGGGAAATTCTCTCAGAAGCTAAAAGTAAACAAAGAGGTTTGGGATACCAATGATGTCTTTACCAAATATGGCAATGCCCATATTTGGGACAGGACTTGCCACTGTGTGGGTGAAGCCTGATGGGAAACTGAGGAGCCAGTTCCCCATCAGGTACTCTACTTCTGACAGCACACAGCAGTGGGTGTATTTAAAAGCCACTATTGGACTGAAAAGCAAATATGGATCTGACCACTTCTGTGCACTGTAAGTTTAAAGTAAAGCACATCTGATATGGACCTAGTCTCTACTTCCCCATCAGGCTCCACTCAACCTAGTACAAACCTCCTATGACGGGCACTGTAACCAGGTAGGGTGTGCACTGAAGAAGAAGTGTCCAGTATGGACACTCCAACCTTAGTGTGGGCACCAACAGAATTAAGTACCTATCTCTTGCAGGGACATAAATCGGGTGCAAACACTGACTTTTGGTGCTGTACTCTGACACCCTTTCCTTTATGAATTCCCACTATAGAGAACAACACAACTTGCAGTATATCATATTAGCTGCTGTTCACTTCTGAATCCTAGGATTCAGAATGCAGAAAGGACGGGCTCCCCAGTAATTCTTTCTCATTCAGCTCTATGGAAGTTATGTACACCACATAGAACACAGCTGCTGTGATTGACACCCCCTGAAGCCGAGAAGTGTGTCAAAGGCTAAGTCTAAAGCCAGCCATACATGGATTGAAATTTGGCCAGTTTAGCAGGGTCCATCAATGTATGGACAGGGAGGTTGTACAAAAGTCAATCTACTGGGATTTTCTCAGCTTGATCATCGATGCAGGCTAAAGCCTGCAACACTCATTAGGGTATGCTGACAGTGGTTACCGATCCTGGCACAGCATCCATGGGGGGGAGCACCACCCTCTAGATCCAGCTGCCCTCAACGCCACTTCAGTGTGATCCCCCCTGGGACACCCCATAGGGGAAGAGCCCCTGGAGGGAGATAGCAGCAAAGCCGATCAGCAGGCAGGATGCGGAGCGCCTGGCCCACCATGACTGAGGATCGGCACTGGACTGAACCAGCCCTGGGTGGATGGGGTGGAGGGAGGGGTAAGGGGGACAGGGCTGACAATGACAGGCGGGCACACTGGGGACACTAGCAGAGGACTGACCTGTCCTGACTGTTTAGGAGCACAGGTGGCTTTTTAAGTAGTAAATTAGGTGCCCACGAGGACTAATTAAAGAGCTGCCTCTGCCCTTCTGCATGGGGGCGAAGCCACCCCCCTAAAAAATGCCACCCACGGCAAATGCCTTGTTTGCTCCGTGGTAGAGGCCAAGACCCCAAATTTCCAGCTCTTCAAACTCCTGTATGGGTAAGTGCTTTAGATTTTTGTTGTAGAAATCCCAGCAGAGTCACCTGTGCTCCTGAGTCCAGAAGGGCGTTCAAGTAGATGCCTTCTACTTACACTGGGAGAAAGCCCTATTAACTTGTCTGGGATTTTGTTTGGAGCAGCGAGTTCAGCAGGTCCCGTGGTCTGTATTTGCGCCCCCCTTTTAAGTTGGCTGCCATTTTTGCTGGTGTCTTGATTGAGTTCTAGGAGGTTGGTGTGCATTGTCCTTTTGGGGCTGCATATCCAAGTTCAAGGAGGGTGAGTTGGGCAGTCACTCAAAAAAGAAGGTTTTGGACCTATTTGTTGTTTCCTTGCATCTTTGGATTTGGAGCTAGCTGTTGTAGATGGGTACCCAGTTGGCTTCTTACCGGGGCTTGCCATCAGACGTTTCCCACCGGTTTCTGGCGCTGGCTTTCAGACTTTTTTTCAACAGGAGTCGTAAGAGTTCAAGATTGATTGGGCCCTGGAACATTCTCGCCAGACAATGTGGTGATTTTGGCTGCCTGTCACGTACCTGCTGGTCGAGTCTGATTTATGCAGGGGACAACCTCTCTTACGGCCCTGGTTCGCGAACCCCTGATAGTGTAAACAGGGAGCTCGGGAGCACAGGGGGGCACGAGGGCTGGACTTGGTCGCTGGTGGTGGGCGCAGGTCCGCTGAAACTCGTGCTTGGCAGAAGCGTAGTGGTACAGTCCAGGTCGGCAACGTGCTGGCAAAGTGGTACAGAAGGATGAGACAGGCGGATGGTCGGGGTGCAGGCAGGGTCGGCAACGTGCGGGCAGCAGAAGTACAGGGGATCAGGCAGGAGAGGGGTCATAGACAAGCCGGAGGTCGGGGCAGGCAGAAAGCAAACAAAGTCCAAACATAGCCAGGGTCACAGATGCAGGAAGTCACTTCAGAGAACACACGGGGACACAGGTCACGGTAACACTGTAGAACGGACAGCACTTGCTACAGGAAGCACACTGTTTAAATAGAGCTGCTCAGCACCGCCTCCTCCGGGAGCATGAGGAAACAACAACAAAGTGCAAACAAATCCTCAGCACAGTCTTCTAACACTGCCAGTAGAGTCCTAATTCCCATAGTTTGTGACATCTGCGTCTTCAGGGTGGCTATCTCCGAATTGACCTATATTGCACCCAGGGACCCAACTTTGGCCAATGATGCTGGTGCCAGCCTGGTCATAGCTTTCTTTGCCTCAAACATGGCTTTCTCTTCTATCACTATTTTAATGAGCTCAGGATACTTTAGCAACATGCCATTTTCTGAATTCTTTAGCTGGATTTAAACTGGATCAGAATGTAAAGTACCTCTCATAATCTGGTTCAGTCTGGCTTTATGGCTGCAGGTTCTATTCCTTTCTTTAGTACAATTACAAAAGTCACGTACCAACAAAATTCGTACTCGACCATTCGATCTTATATCAAGTGCAAGCATTTTCTGAATTTTTTCCTACACCACATTCCTGTGTGCCTTGGGGATGCATTTTGCTTGGACCTTCACATTAGGTTCTTTAACAATTTTATGTTTGATTACCCTGGTAGCAGCAGTTAGGTTCCATGGAGGCATGCTGCTGACCTGCCTGAGCTTCCTCATGGCAGCAGTTAGCATCCTGTTGGGTCTGTACCAGGGCACTTAGGACCTCCTCCATGCTCCCTTCAGAGGTTTTCAGTGCCTGTGCTGCTTTGACCCAGGATATAGGAAAATGGGCACTGGTTCTTTAAATGTCGGTTTCTCTTCAAACAGCTTTTATAGCTGGATTGCCTGCATCCAAGCACCAGCTGTGATATGGGTAGCTAAGGATCACCAACCAGCCACCTGTAAAAGTAACACAGCCATTGCTTGTTTGAAAGTCAGGAAAATAAACAGCTTTCTTCAGCAAAGAAAAATACAAACAGTCCAGAGTTCGGGTATCATAAAAACAAAACTATGGCTCACCAACAATATACAAGTCCTATACCAGGGTATAGGGTTTCCTGTCTGTTTCAGGGTGTCACAAAGGTCACAGGAGCTCAGGAAACATTGTCTCAGTTGCCAGACAGTTCACACTTGCTGTGATCCATTCGACTCTACCTCACAGACAGGTGCTGATTCCTTCCTGTTGCTTTTCAAGACTTTCTTGCAGGTGGCTCAACACCTGAGTACTCAAACTGCATAAAATCAGTCCCCCCTAAAGTGGCACCACACAAATAAAAGGGAAATATACCTGCTGTCCAGAACACATTCCTGGTGTCCTGCACAATATATATATATCTATATCTCTATATATATCTATATATATATAGATAGATATATATATATATATATATTCTCACAAAAGTGAGTACATCCCTCACATTTTTGTAAATATTTTATTCTATCTTTTCATGTGACAACACTTAAGAAATGACACTTTTCTACAATGCAATGTAGTGAGTGTACAGCTTGTATAACAGTGTAAATTGTCTGCCCCCTCAAAATAACTCAACGCACAGCCATTAATGTCTAAGCCGCTGGCAACAAAAGTGAGTACACCCCTAAGTGAAAATGTCCAAATTGGGCCCAATTAGCCATTTTCCCTCCCCGGTGTCATGTGACTCATTAGTGTTGCAAGGTCTCAGGTGTGAATGGGTAGCAGGTGTGCTAAATTTGGTGTTATCGCTCTCACTTTCTCATACTGGTCACTGGAAGTTCAACATTGCACCTCATAGCAAAGAACTCTCTGAGGATCTGAAAAAAAGAATTGTTGCTCTATATAAAATGGCCTAGGCTATAAGAAGATTGCCAAGACCCTGAAACTGAGCTTCCGCACGGTGGCCAAACCATAAAGTTGTTTAACAAGACAGGTTCCACTCAGAACAGGCCTTGCCATGGTCGACCAAAGAAGTTGAGTGAAAAAATATTTAACTGATTGCGCCGTGGATCAACCTAAATTAAAACTACTAAATAAGGGAATATTCTTCCCCTGGGAGGCTGCTGTGAACCAGCGAACTGGGCTGTGAATAACAAAACAAGTGATAAGCGCCAACCTTAGTGTTAATTAAATAAATAAAATGAATATCCAAAGTGCTTATTAATATGTTGTAAACAAAATATAACCGTCCACCAATGGTCTAAACACAATCATCTGATATAAAGTCCATTGATGTCCATCGTGAATAAAAAAGTGACTATAGTGCTCTTCAGTGCTTCAAACCGATATTAAGGTGCCACAACACACGTGTCAGGTGCCAGGATCCCAATTGTGTCCCCACTCACCAGAGCGTATGGACCCACTGCTTTGCAGTCAGCGGGTCAAAAATCGCTTAAATTGATGACCGATGTTTCCTGACTGGACACTGGAGTTAAAAGATGGGCCTCCTTCCCCTT
>BLSH010130462.1:1077853-1095629 GCA_018402905.1 Glandirana rugosa | reverse complement strand
TTACCAGATTTGTGTTAGTAGACTATATTTCAGGTAACTACAGGTAGCACTTATTTTTTCACTGATATCACGAGAAGTCACGAATCAAAAAACACAAGGGGACCGACATAGTGTAACCCGTAAAACTTATTTATTTTGCGCATATAAAAAATCCTACTTACAGGATGAAGACTTTAAAACAGCGTCTCATACAACAGATCTGCAAGCTGGTAACATGGGCTCCCGCCCCGCACAAGCTGCCGGCGGACGTGACGCGGCTGACCTCGGAGAACCGGAAGTGACGTCAAACACGTGTGTTGTGGCACCTTAATATCGGTTTGAAGCACTGAAGAGCACTATAGTCACTTTTTTATTCACGATGGACATCAATGGACTTTATATCAGATGATTGTGTTTAGACCATTGGTGGACGGTTATATTTTGTTTACAACATATTAATAAGCACTTTGGGTATTCATTTTATTTATTTAATTAACACTAAGGTTGGCGCTTATCACTTGTTTTGTTATTCAAAGAAGTTGAGTGCACGTGCTCGGCGTCATATCCAGAGGTTGTCTTTGGGAAATAGGCATATGAGTGCTGCCAGCATTGCTGTAGAGGTTGAAGGGGTGGGGGGGGGGGTCAGCCTGTCAGTGCTCAGACCATATGCCGCACACTGCATCAAATTGGTCTGCATGTCTAAAGGTGATGTACAAGAAAGCCCACAAACAGTTTGCTGTAGACAAGCAGACTAAGGACATGAATTACTGGAACCATGTCCTGTGGTCTGATGAGACCAAGATAAACTTATTTGGTTCAGATTGTGTCAAGCGCGTGTGGCACAAAGACAAGTGTGTCTTGCCTACAGTTGAGCATGGTGGTGGGAGTGTCATTGTCTGGGGCTGCATGAGTGCTGCTGGCACTGGGACATACAGTTCATTGAGGGAACCATGAATGCCAAAATGTACTGTGACATACTGAAGCAGAGCATGATCCCCTCCCTTCGAAGACTGGGCCGCAGGGCAGTATTCCAACATGATAACGACCCCAAACACACATCCAAGATGACCACTGCCTTGCTAAAGAAGCTGAGGGTAAAGATGATGGACTGGCCAAGCACGTCTCCAGACCTAAACCCTATTGAGCATCTCTGGGGCATCCTCAAACAGAAGGTGGAGGAGCGCAAGGTCTCTAACATCCACCAGCTCTGTGATGTCATCATGGAGGAGTGGAAGAGGGCTCCAGTGGCAACCTATGAAGCTCTGGTGAACTCCATGCCCAAGAGGGTTAAGGCAGTGCTGGAAAATAATGGGGGCCACACAAAAAACACTTTGGGCCCCATCTGAACATTTTCACTTAGGAGTATACTCACTTTTGTTGCCAGCGGTTTAGTCATTAATGGCTGTGTGTTGAGTTATTTTGTGGGGACAGCAAATTTACACTGTTAGTACAGTACAGCTGTACACTCACTACTTAACACTGTAGCAAAGTGTAAGCAATATTTTTGTACTAACGTTTGTGAGATACTATATATATATATATATATATATATATACACTGTATATACTGGATATAGATATATATATTATTACAAATTTACAGAAAACATTATCAATCTAACATTTCCACGGGGCTCTTGTGTTTTCCAGCATGGGCCCTTAAAGTGATTGCAAATGCTCAATTTTTGTTTTCTTTTTAATTAAAAAAACAAACATGTCATAGCCATAGGGGTGCTCGTGCTTGTTTGCTCTCGAGCCCCGATCTGTGTCTCCATTCACACACAGAGAGCAGCTTGGCCCCGTCCCCTCCACACTGGCTGTGATTGACAGCAACAGGAGCCAATGCTGCGCCTAAGCAAATGATGAGGAAGAGAGCCGTGAGAGGCTCTGCTTTTGTGCACATTGCTGGATCGACATCAAGCTCAGGTAAATATAAGGGGGCTTGGGAGGGGGGCTGCACACAGAAGGTTTTCTACCTTAATGCAGAGAATACATTAAAGAATACATTACAGTTGGTTGTAAAGGCAGAAGGTTTTTTTTTATTTTAATGCATTCTATGCATTAAGATAAAAAGCCTTCTGTATGCAGCAGCCCCCTCAGCCCCCCTAACACTTACCTGAGGTCCCTCTCTGTCCAGCGATGTCCACGAGTGTCTCAGCCTTCTGAGATTCTCCCTCCTGATTGGCTGAGCCACAGCAGCAGTGCCATTAGCTGTCAGTCAAAGTCAGATAGCTAATCAGGAGAGAGAGGTGGCGGGGCGAGGTCAGGGCTCCATGTCTGAATGGACATAGGGAGCTGTGACTTGGCTTGGGTGCCCCCATAGCAAGCTGTTTGCTAAGGGGGCACTGAACAGGAGGGAGGGGCCAGGAGCACCGAAGAGGGACCCGAGAAGAGGAGGATCCGGGCTGCACTGTGCAAATCCACTGCAACAGAGCAGGTAAGTATAACAGGTTTGTTATTTTTATAGGAAAAAAGGTAAAAAGGTAAAAAAAAGTCTGCCTTTAAAAACACTTTAAGGCCTCATATACACAGATGTTTTTTACCACCGCGGTCTTTAGCTTTTTTTGCAGCTCTCCATGTTATTCAATGGCCCCATAAAAACGCTGATATTTTTGAGCTGTAGATGTCGTTGGCGTCCTTAAGCTGTAAATCGAACGCAGGACCCGCGTGTTCTGAGGCTGTAGTGTTATGGCGTTTTTGACGCTGAGCCGGCAAAATGCTCATTAGCGCGCATTAACGCTGTAGCGACGTTAACCGGCGTTTTCAGGTTCAAAAATAGCAGAGGAATTTTTTTTAACAAAACGCGACATAACGCTGACGATTATTAACGCGCATTAACGCCGATGCAAAACGCAGACAAAATCTCGTTTTTGACACCGATTTTTGCCTGACGTCAGTCCCGACGTTTTGCTATTACGCCCATGTGTATGAGGCCTAATACAGAACAAGCCTCTAGTATGTGTGTGTCTCGTTCACAGTATTTTACATTTTTCCAATCCTCTCTGTTTCCAACTTCTTCTGCATTCTTCTGTCTGTTGTGACGGTCATTATAGGACCTATTAGCTTTTCTCCTTAACTTTATTCACTTGCGCATGCTGTCAACAAGACTTTCAGTAGAACAAAACAAGACGCATAAGGCCAGAGGAGAACCACACATCGTGTTCTCTCATTCTTTTCACCTCTTTTGAATCCACTCACAATATGCAAAATTCAAATACCATATACTAGCAAATCAGAGCTGGGTAGGTGGCAGTAAAGAAAACTATTAAAGCTGACCCTTGGGAAAACTTAAACGTCTCTTAACGACTTAATTTTAATGCTTTCCTTTATAGCTTACTTACGTAAAATTGCAGTATTTAATGAAAACCCATCATGAAAGAAAAATTGAGGCTGCCATTTCTGAGCTTTCCTATTAAAAGTGCTAATTGCCTGGCTGCCATGCTGGCCCTCTTCCTTTAATAGTTTGAGACACTGATCTTGAACAAGTATGCAGATCAAGACTTGAGACCTTTCTCTAATTTCCCTTATCCACATACACTATATTGTCAAAAGTATTAGGTTGCCTGCCTTTACACACACACATGACCTTTATGGCATCCCAGTCTTAGTCCATAAGGTTCAATATTGAGTTGGCCCACCCTATGTAGCTATAACAGCTTCAACTCTTCTGGTAAGGCTGTCCACAAGGTTTAGGAGTGTCTATGGGAATGTTTGACCATTCTTCCAGAAGTGCATTTGTGAGGTCAGGCACTGATGTTGGACGAGAAGGCCTGGCTTGCAGTCTCCACTCTAATTCATCCTAAAGGTGTTCTATCGGGTTGAGGCCAGGACTCTGTGCAGGCCAGTCAAGTTCTTGCACCCAAAACTCGCTCATCCATATCTTGTTTTGCAATGGACCTTGTTTTGTGCACTGGTCCAAATCATTAGGTGGAGGAGGGATTATGGTGTGGGTTTGTTTTTCAGGGGTTGGTCTTGGCCCCTTAGTTCCAGTGAAAGGAACTCTTAAGGCGTCAGCATACCAAGACATTTTGGACAATTTCATGATCCCAACTTTGTGGGAACAGTTTGGGAATGGCCCCTTCCTGTTCCAACATAACTGCGCATCCGTGCACAAAGAAAGGTCCATAAAGACATGAATGAGCGAGTTTGGGGTGGAGGAATTTGACTGGTCGGCACAGAGTCCTGACCTCAACCCAACAGAACACCTATGGGATAAATTAGAGCAGAGACTGTGAGCCAGGCCTTCTCTATCAACATCCGTGCTTGACCTCACAAATGTGCTTCTGGAAGAATGGTCAAACACTCCCATAGACACACTACTAAGCCTTGTGGACAGCCTTCCCAGAAGAGTTAAAGCTGTTATAGCTGCAAAGGGTAAGCCATTAAAGTTCATGTCCGTGTAAAGGCAAGCATCCCAATACTTTTGAAAATATAGTGTATGTACTCTGGCTCCAAAATGTTAAAGCCAGTGGGTCAGCACAGCAGCTAATTAACATTTTCAATAGGAACACTCTCCATGTTTTAAGAACCTGGAAAGACAGCCAGCCTTCTGATGACAGCAGAAGACAAGACCTCTCTAGCTGCATCCACTATGGAATAATTAATCCTCAAAGTTTTCAGCTGAAAGTTGTCAACCTGTCAGCCTTCTTATCTCTAATGTAAATGTAGTGGTACCCCCGTAGGAGCCTCTGGTATTTTTCCCAGGTCTTTTCACGCTTTTGCCCCACAGCCAGGCACAAGGTAGATTCACACAGCCAGGTGCACACACTTTCACTCTTTGTCTTCAATGATCAGTCTAGTGGTTTTGTTGTTTTATTTTTGGAGAATTAGATGTAGTGGGATACTCCAGAAAACAGAACTATTCACAACTGAGGACATCTAACTGATCTCTTAGTTAAGCTCTGGTGAAGTCCTTGCTGAAAGCAGATAGAAGACTTCTCCTTGGCAGTAGCAACAAAGTAGTGTCAGCATTGAGCAAAGACCCTTAGTAACAGTAGTAGCTACCTAGGAGGATTCTACGTAATTGTAGCACCCTTGTCTTAAACAGGGGCTACTAGTAAAATTAGCTGTGCTAGGTGGTAACTAACTTGGCTAATTTGTAGTCTTGTTTTTGGGTTTTCTACAAAGCCTGGTTTAACTGTGGTACCTCCCTTCTCTCAATAGGTGGCACTGTTGCCTTTGTTTTTTTGATTAGCCAATCAATAGGAGTTTTCAGGCTACTGAGCATGCAGGGAAAGAGTAAATATTTGCAGGAAGTCAGGTGATCAGGGTCCTCCCACCCAGACCTCAGTTTGGTGTGCATGTGTGAGAAACAGCCGTGTTGGGTGAGTCTTGGGCCTGGCCATGTGCTCGAGGCTCTGCCAGAGAGAGCCTGTTTGTTGCCAGGAGGCATGAGTAAAGGGTGGAGTTCTGAGATGAAGTACCAGAGGTTACTCTTCCATGAGCCAGGGACTGTGGAGAGACTGGGAAAGTGTCAAGAGGGACTCATCCAAGGAAAACCCTGCACGCTGTTGTGAGTTTTTTTTTTTATTGCTATTGGAGACATCGGTTGCTACGTAGATACAAAGTGTTGGGTGCGGGCCTAAGGCCTTTGTTCTCTATTGCTGTCAACCTGGCTGGTTTTGTTTTTGGAGTCTACTGAATTGTCTGCCTACCGTCCTACAGTGTCCTGTGCTCGTACCCTCTCTCCCTACATTTTATTGTTGTGAGCAATAAACTCACTTTTGTTCATCCTAAATGTGACTGGCGCTCATATTTTCTGCAACCGTCCACACTCACCATGCCTCAGAACCAGCACCTTGAGGTGAAATGTCAGCCCTCGCTGATGCTGGGGGTCAGGGGGCATTACATAAACAAAGAGCAGGTGCACAGGGAGAGGGGAGAGAGAAAACTGCTGAGACTAGAATAGCATAGTTCTTTTTGAATAATCTTCAATAGAAGTGATTCAGGAGCTATAAAGCTTCTGGATCACTTCTACAGTATGTGGCAGGACAGGTGGCACCCCACCTTCACCTTCCATGTTTCCCCAGCTCATTTGAAAATCCTAAAATTATCTTCAGAATGGATATCCTAAAATTGCTTCAGGATAGAGAGCGGTTGTGGCATACACACATAAAGAATGCTTCATTACCTAATGACTGCTGTGTGGTTTGCTTACGTTTTAAATTTTGTGATGACAAAAAGAAAAGAT
Source organism: Glandirana rugosa (assembly GCA_018402905.1). Lineage (NCBI taxonomy): Eukaryota > Metazoa > Chordata > Amphibia > Anura > Ranidae > Glandirana > Glandirana rugosa. The sequence continues at coordinate 1,089,461 of BLSH010130462.1, read as the reverse complement.
CAAATTTTTCACTCTCAACAACAGTTTTCAAAATATATTTGTAAAAGTGTGATGAACCTGTTTGCACATTAAAACAGTTAACTTTTCTGGACCTTCTCAAAATACGGAAAATGTGGAAGATATCTCAAAATGTCAATCGTCCAAGAGGACAGCGGTGCAACTGAGAAAGATGGGCTCCATTGTATGATATGAGCCAGATTCCTGAGCTTCAGTTTTGTGCCCACTGCTCTAGACACACACAGGATCTCTGCCCCTATTATTCCCGCTGGTGCTGGTGCATCCAGTCCCACCCTGCAACTTTGTATATCAAAACCCCCATGTACCATAATCCCTCCTCTACACCAATCACTGCATTTCCTATAATCCTTTATATGAGGGGTGTCCAACCTGTGGCTCCAGGGAGTGTGGCATGCGGCAACCACAGCAGCCGTGGCAGCCTGCATTGACATGCCAGGTAAATGCACATCTGGAGAGAAGCCAGGGCTGCAATGTTTGCAATAACACCAGCAGCTAGGAATGCAGGGGCACCAGGTGAGTAACTGCTGCATGGCCGGATCCAGGGGGGTGCTGGGGTGGGCTGTGCCCCCCCAAGCCCCCTGACCACAACCCCCCCCTCCCACCTCCCCGCACAGCACAAATATTGCATTCACACCGGCGATCAGGGCTGGTGCCAATTGTAGTAGCAGTTCTTCCTGTGGCTCTCAGCGGGTAGGTGTGGCTGCCAGCCCCATTCATTATAATGGCAGGTATTGCACCTATTCACGGTTCTCTACCTGTGGTGATCGCTGTTAGATGCACTTTGTCTGCATCCAGCAGTGATCACCACAGGTAATTGCTGGCTGTGCAGAGAGTTGTGAATAGGTGTGACCGTCGGCGACCTGTCATTATAGTGAATGGGGCCAGCAGCTGCACCTATACCCACTGAGAGCTGCAAGAGGAAGCTCATCAGCAATCCTTACAGGTAATTATCAAAAATCAAAATCAAATAAAAAATTATCAAAAACAGTGTCAAATATCGCATTCGTTTTTTTATTGCTCTTTTACTTTTATAATTTAAAAAAAATCACGTTTTATTACTCAGATAGATACATTATCTATATCAGTGATCATTAACTTGTGATACCTGAATTTTTCTGCTCATCAGCTATCCTTATTGTAAGTGTATTTTATGTGCAGCCCAAGACAGTTCCTCTTCATCCAATGTGGCCCAGGAAGGTCAAAAGGTTGGACACCCTTGCTTTACACATTTCTCAGAATGTCTCTTCTTTTTCCATAGAATTGGTTTAGCCACATACAGTACTTGCTCAAGGTGAAGTCCTGTCCCTACACTATGGCTAAAGGATCAACTAACAAATAATTACAACTGTATTATGGCTATGATGAGATGAAACAAATGGAATTACCAGTGAATTCATTATAGCAAGTCCTTTCTTATAGTAGAAAGCAATTATGTATTTCCACTTCTCTTGATCCAAATTGATTGGTTTCCAGGTGGTGCTGAATGTCCCTGAATGTGTATAATATACAGTTATCGTACTTGAAGTTACCATTTACAGAGATATTCTGTTATTCTGTTGTAGAAACTTGAGGGAGGTGAATTATTTGTTAAGTGGCTGCTTCTCTCAAAAGCACAGACTGTTGATGTTCCTGTTCCTCTTAGGCCGATTTATTACTGAGCAGAGGTTAAACATTAAGCTGTTAATGTTGGTTTTCAATTATGTATCTTTAAAGTAATTGTAAAGGCTTGTTTTTTTTTTTAAATAACAAACATGTTATACTTCCCTCCTCTGTGCAGTTGGTTTTGCACAGAACAGCCCAGATCCTCCTCTTCTCGGGTCCCTCTTCTGGTCTCCTGGCCCCTGTAGCAGCTTTCTACAGGGAGGACCTGAGCCAAGTCAGAGCTCCGTGTATCCATTCAGACACGGAGCCCTGACCCGGCCCTGCCCCATCTCTCCGCTGATTGGCTGACTGATTATGATTAACAGCTGCGGGAGCCAATGTCACCACTGCTGTGTCTTAGCCAATCAGGAAGAGTGTCTGGGACAGCTAAGACACTCGTGGACAATGCTGCAGAGAGAAGGGGCTCAGGTAAGTGATTGGGGGGGGGGGGGGGCTGGGGAGGCTGTCACACACAGAAGGTTTTTTTATCTTAATGCATAGAACGCATTAATATAAAAAAAAAACCTTCTGCCTTTACAACTCCTTTAAACTAAAAGCTTGATTTTGACTGGTTTATTCAGTCAGGATCTTTCCTTTTATTTTATCTACGAATCAGACTTACAAGAGTGAGTATATTTGGTCAGATGCTGCATGAATTTTGGCCAATTCTTGCTGGCTCAGCCAAACTTGGGGCAGTGTATGATCCTGCTGGCACTGCTACAGTTGGCAAAAATTGACTAAACAATTGACTTGTCAACTGTAGCAGTGCCGACCTCGGCTGTCAGTATAGCCAGCCATGGGAGATTCATCCATTTGTGCTATTTAGCATGGATAGAAGATTGTGATGGCTTTCTTTTGTTCAGCCTGCGGGCTGAACGAAAGAAATCTATATTGTTTGGCCAGCTTAAAGTGGTTCTAAAGTCTAGGTGTTTTTCTACATGCATTCAGTACATTAAGGTAAAAAAACACCCCATTAGCTATTTCCCCCCACCCCAGTTACTTACCTAAGTCCTCTATTGATCCAGCGCTGTGCCCGGCTGCATCTGTTCTCTTCCCTCTTCTTTCCATTGGCTACTGCGGTTGTCAGTGAAATCCTGTGAGGAGGGATGGGGTTGTGTGGCCAAGCTGCACTGTGTGTGTCTATGGATGCACACAGCCCAGCTCAGGAGAAGGTCCACACGGATGCCCCCATAGCAGACGACTTGCTATGAGGGCAGTCCTAAGAAGGAGGCGGGGAAGGTGCTGGCAGGGAACCACCAATGAAGAGGTAATCAACCAGCACTGTGCAATATTGCTGCACAAAGCATGTAAGTATAACCTCACTTTAAGGCTTCATGTACATGTAGCCTACTTTGACCGCCGGCCATAGGAAAATGCAAAAATCAGTAAAATTGCAGCAAAATTGTGCCACAATTTTACTGCAATTTTGGCGCAATTTGAGGCCGATGGTCAAAACATATAGGAGTGGGAGGTTGAGCCTCCCCTAACTGCAGCAGCTCCTAAATGGTCCTAAAAGCCTATGTGTACATGGACACTTACTAAAACTGGAAAGTTAAAAATCTGCTGCAGCTCTGCATAGAAACCAATCCCCTTCCAGGTTTCTTTGTCAAAGCTTAATTGGACAAGTTAGAAGCTGATTGGCTACTATGCACAACTGAACCAGAATTTGCACTTTTCTGTTTTAGTAAATTAACCCCATGGGTTTTTATGGAGTTGAGTTTAGGAGCTTTGGCAAAAATATGCCAAAAGCTCCTAAACTCAAGTTTAGGAGTTGTAGTGTACATGAAGCCTAAGATGAGCTGCAATTTACAGAGTATAAAAAGAGATCTAACTGTCATGAGGGCAGGGGACCAACCATAACCATCACTGTCTAATATTACCACCACCACTGCAGCCTGAATAGAATAAAATAGTGTCTATGTTTTCTTCACATCTCTGTTCCATTGTTATCTATTGATTTTCTTTATGCAGGAAACATAATAAACGTGTATGCTATAATTCTTGGAGTTTTAAATGTTTAGAAATTCTTAACATATGTTGTTTTAATGTACTAACAAATTATACCATATTTTATTAAATAGAGGCCTTAGACCAGCCTTTCTCAATGAGGGTTTTTATGAAGCTTTAGGGCTTTAGCATAGAGTTTCTTACACAATAAGCAATGGTGGATTGGCCTTTCACATGACGGTGCCTATTTACCTTGACTGGCCCTACTGATTGACCATCAAGACCAATCAGTAAAGTCAGTGGCGTGGAACCTCTCCTCCTTCTCTCAAATTTATAATTGCTGGCACCATTATTTTTTTTACCTATCTGTAAGCACGATCATTTTCCCACTGACCAACAATGTAAAGGGCATTCTTTTCAATGACCCCGTTGTAATATGGCATTCTTTCCACTGACTCACAATGTAAGGCCGGCCATACACGACGCAGGTGCACAGTGGTTGCAGAAAGAAATTTGCACAATTCCCTGATCAACACCGACAAGTTAGAGGGGCTTTTAAACTAGGCAATGGGAGTGAGGGTCCAGATGTAGAGATACGTTTCAGAGGGTAGTATTGGGGGCATTAGTGGTAGGTTGAATAAAGCACCTAAACTTGAGCTAAGTATGGTAACAAGTCCCTTTTGTAAGCTCAGAACACTCAAGAAGGAGATGGCATGCGTCTGGACAAAACTAAAGAGATTGTTTACTAATGCCAGGAGTCTGGCGGACAAGATGGGAGAATTAGAGATGCTATTGTATGAGGAAGATTTTGATTTTGTGCGAATCTCAGAGACTTGGTTCAACAGCTTTCATGATTGAATGGCAACCATTCAAGAGTATTCCCTTTATCAGAGAGATAGGGAGGGTAAAAAAGGGGAAGGGGTATGCCTGTATATCAAAAATGATGTACAAGTGAATGTGAGGGACGACATCACTAATGGAGCAAGGGAAGAGGTGGGTTTACTTATGGGTAGAGCTGCAAAGGGAAGAAATCAGGGGAAAATACTATGTTACTAGACCTACTGATTATTAACAATACAGACCTGATCACAGATGAGGAAATAAAGTGCAATTTAGGAAACAGCAATCACAGGGCAATTCGTTTCAGTATAAATCACACAAATAGGAAACATAAGGGGAATACTAAGACACTGAATTTCAAAAGAGCCAACTTCCATAAACTATGCTCTTTGCTAGAAGATATTAAATAGGATAAAATACTAGGAACAATGAACACGGAGGAAAAATGGTTGTGCTTTAAGAGCATATTAAATAAGGGTATTAGCCAGTACATCCCAATGGGAAATACATTTAAAAAAGCTAATAAAATTCCTGGGTGACTTAACTCCAACGTAAAAATGCTTATAAAAGCAAATGAGAAGGCCTTCAAAATATACAAGGCTGAGGAGTCACCATCAGCATTCCAACTTTACCATAGGTATGTGCAGCCTATTGCATTAGGGTGTGCACCCCAAATGTATAATAAAACATGGACAGTGTTAGTAGGACAGTGGATGGTGTCAGTAGAGCAGTAGACTTGTCAGTAGGGCAGTGGATGGTGTCAGTTGTTTTTTATTTTTAGTTTTTTACAATTTTTTTAAGAGCCCAGTTGGGGGCTTTGGTGAAATATCAGTAGGGGGAATCTTCTCCGCACAGGGTAATTAGGGTGTGCCCAGGCACACCCCCTGTGCACGCCTATAAACTTTACAAAGAATGCAATAAGAAATGTAAGGGTGCAATCAGGGCGGCTAAGATAGAACACAAAAGGCACATAGCAGAGGAGAGTAAGAAAATCCCAAGAAATTCTTTAGGTATATAAATAGTAAGAGAGGGAGGTCAGATCATATTGGCCCCATAAAGAATGATGAAAGGAATCTGGTTACAAAGGTTTGAGAGATGGCAAAGATTTTGAATATATTCTTCTCCTCAGTCTTCATGAGGGAAACGGGGGGCTTCAGTAACCAAAACTTTAATGTTTATCCTCACGTCACGTCACAGGAGGCAACATCATGGCTAACAGAGGATAGAATTAGGAATAGACTTGCAAAACCTAACATTAATCAGTCACTGGAACTAGATGGCTTGCACCCAAGGGTGCTCAAGGAACTCAGTCAAGTAATTGCCAGACCATTGTTCCAGCTGATTGGAGAAAAGCCAATGTAGCACCAATATTTAAAAAAGGACCAAGATACATCCCTGGGAACTACAGACCAGTTAGCCTAACGTCAATATTATGCAAGCTTTTGAAGGGGATGATAAGAGATTATATATAAGATTTTAGTATTCAAAATGGTAACATTAGCAGTAATCAGCATGGATTCATGAAGAATCGTCCTTGCCAAACCAATCTATTAACTTCTATGAGGAGGTGAGCTGCCATCTACACAAACGAAGGCCCGTAGACGTGCTGTATCTGGATTTTGCAAAGGCTGATCCAGTTCCCCATAAATGTTTACTGTACAAACTAAGGTCTATCAGCATGGACCAAAGGGTGAGTACATGGACTGAAAACTGGCTACAGGGGTGATTTCAGAGGGTGGTGATAAATGGGGACTACTCGGAATGGTCCGGTGTGGAGAGTGGGGTCCCCCAGGGTTCTGTCCTGGGACCAATCCTATTTAATTAATTCATGAACGATTTGGAGGATGGGATAAACAGCTCAATCTCAGTATTTGCAGATGATACAAAGCTATGCAGGGCAATATGTTTTCCCCAAGATGTAGAAACCTTGCAAGAATATCTGAACAAATTAATGGGGTGGGCAACTACATGGCAAATGAGGTTTAATGTAGAAAAATGTAAAATAATGCATTTGGGTGCCAAAAATATGAATTCAAACTACTCACTGGTGGGAGAGCCTCTGGGGGAATCTAAGATGGAAAAGGACCTAGGGGTCTAAGTTGATGACATGCTCAGCAAAGGCATGCAATGCCAAACTGCAAGCAAGCAAAGCCAACAGAATATTGGCATGCATTAAAAAGTGGATTCATTCCAGAGATAAAACGATAATTCTCCCACTCTACAAGACTCTGGTCCGACTGCATCTTGAGTATGCCATCCAATTCTGGTCACCAGTCCTCAGGAGGGATGTGCTGGAACTGGAGAGGGTCCAGAGAAGGGCAACAAAGCTGATTAAGGGACTGGAGGACCTTAGTTATCAGGAAAGATTACAAACACTGAACTTATTCTCTCTGGAGAAGAGACACCTGAGAGATCATATGATTTCCATGTACAAATACTGTAAGGGTGACCCCACAATAGGGATACAACTTTTCCGTGCAAGGGAATATTAAGAGACATACAGACATTCACCAAATCTAGAAGAAAGGCAGTTTAACTGCGTAGAGAGTTCTTTATGGTAAGGGCAGTGAGGATGTGGAATTCTCTTCCACAAGCTATGATTTCAGCAGGGAGCATAGATTAAAAAAACTATTAGATAGGCACCTAAATGACCACAACATACAGGGGTATACAATGTAATATTGACATAAAAGCACACTCACGGGTTGGACTTGATGAACTTGTGTCTTTTTTAAACCGCACCAACTATGTAACTATGTATATGCAACCAACACAGACAGTGCTGATAGGGGAATCCCTCCTGCTGAGCCATCGTCTGCTCCCAGCGGGGTGGCAGAGGAAGCCAGTGATTATTGCTAGCTGCTATAGCAGCCGCTAATCATAAAATAATTCAGCAGGCTGGTTGTACCCAAGTTGATTTATTGATCAACTTGGTAAATTCAGCCTGCTCATCAACAGTTCAAATCTCAGCTGGTTCCTGCTGAAGCAGCCGAGATTCCAACCATGTATGGACTGCCTAGCAGTGCATTAGTCCCATTCACAACCAACATAAGAGACATCCTTCCTTCCACTTACCACCAATGTAAAGAAGCCCTTCTCCACTGACCACCAATGTAAAGAGAGCCTTCTTTATTGACCACCAAAGTAAATGGATCCCTTGTCCATTGTCCACCAATGTAGAAGGCCCTTCTTCATTGGCCACCAATGTAGAAGGCCCCTCTTCCACTGACCTTCAAAGAAAGGTGCACTGACCACCAGTATAAAGATCCATTTGTCTACTGGCTACCAATGCAAGGAGACACTACAATTTTTAATGCATTTATTTTCTAGCTATTATTATTATCCATTTCATTTTAATCTGAAGACTTTTACTAAAAGTAATTCTGTTGTATACTGCATGGTAGGTGTTAAAAAATGATCCATCCCAGGCGTCAAATACACCACATTATTTTATTTATTATTATATCTACATACAGGTGTGGCTCCCTGGATGCAGTAAGGCATCAGGAATTTTATGCTTCAGCACACAGGAGCTGCAAAACATCTGTGTACATGAGGCCTTAAACAGATTTTTTAGGAGATACGAGGAAACCATCTGTTAAAAATATTTTCTTTTCCCATATATCTGACAGCTTCCTATACAGCTGTTTTAGGACAAGGCATACAGTGGTGCATGTCACCTTGTGAGACCTAATGTATAGACATTTGCTGAATACAGGTTTGTAAGGGTGAGAATGGGGCTAAAGCAGTATAAAGGGCAGGAAACCAGCAACTTTATCTCTACTAAATCTCCTAGTATTTCAGCCACCAGGGTTCCCTACACATCCTGTACTACAGTCAAGGCATACAACATGTTGTCAGTCCAAAATACAGCACCAAATGGGATATCAAGCAAATTTCACATGAGGTAAAGCACCAGCCTTATGCAAATTGAGATTGGCACCTTGACAGTTCTGGATGCATTTTTATTTATATCTTGTACATCCGAACAGTAAAAGTGTCTTATTTTGGCATGTCATCCAGTCAGAAAGTACATGCTGACAGGTCAAATCAGCAGGCTATGGGGAGCAAATGACAGCTGTCCTAGACATGACACCACATTAAAGCTTTTCTTCATCTGCTTCCTACTATGTATAATTTGCTCCTCTGGGATTCAAACAAATCCTACAAGAAGATATTGTACTACGATAATATCACAAAGCAGATAATTTCAATAACTGTACATAAAGGACCCTACAGACTTTAGACATGGCTGGCCATACATGCACAATCTGGCCTTTAATTGAACATTCTTATGAAAGACCATCGTACAAACATTAAAATTTGCAAAGGCCATACTTGTGCATATGAAGAGGGCAGGAGGGGCATGGTCTAGCCTAGAGATATGCAATTAGCGGACCTCCAGCTGTTGCAAAACTACAAGTCCCATTATGCCTCTGCCTCTGGGTGTCATGTGTGTGGCTGTCAGAGTCTTGCTATGCCTCATGGGACTTGTAGTTCTGCAACAGCTGGAGGTCCGTTAATTGCATATCCCTGGTCTAGCCATAAGAGACACATTTCCTTACAGCTCCTGCTTGGGTGTAGCAAACTACCCCTTGACTCACCATGCTCAGATGCAGGCTTCTTTATTTCCTTTTTCCACAGGCCCTTGGGCTCCCCCAAGTCTCAGGCTCCTTAACATGCACAGTCAATATAGTTTTCCCTGTTTCTCAATCTCTTCAGCTCAGAGAGACCACATTGGATGAGGCAGAGGTGGCCGGACGTGATCTGCAGTCAGGTGTACAGTCCTCTACTGTTAGTACCAGCATGCAGGCAGTCGGGCAGGAGCCCAGTAGCATGTAGTTTTCACAGATAACCCAGCCACTGTGGGGATCACTGCTCCAATTGCTATCAGTACTGCGCTTCAAGTGGGATGGCCCTACATTTCCAACCATCCACCTTTAGTACCATAAATGGGCAGGGTTGCCAACCTCTCAAAGCAAAATTTACTGACACAATTCCAAACATTTACTGGCACAGCCAATTTTTTACTGACCTTTACAAAGAAGTTACAAAATAACAGTTTTCAATGCAAATTTCAGTATTTAAGCTACAAACAAGTGCCAAAAGCAATTTGCAATGTGGTTAAAGTAGAGCTAAAGGCAAAAATCATATTTCTCATTTTAAATAATATAAGGGCAGGTTATTCTAACCAATCAGTTTTTTTACCTGCATCCAATTTGATTTTTCTTTCATTTCTGTTCCATAGCCACCACCGAAAGTGAGTGGAACTCCCAGATAGACACCGGGATCACCAGAATGAATGTCCCCAATTCTAAAGTTTCCCATTTTTACATGTTTTAGATTTTCTATTACTGTTGGTGATAATACTAAACAGGCCAATGTAGACGGGGAATCTCCCTAACTTGGGCACCGTCAGCAATAAAAACCTGACATTTCAGTTGTATCAGCTGGCAAAGAGACAGTAATGCATTTTTATAAATATTGAGAAAGTACCTTGCAGCAGTGTTCATTGGAACAGGTGTCTCCATTTGAAGGTTCCCCTCACCTCCTGTTCCACTGACAACTGCCAATTTTGGGGAAATGTGTCACTTAAATGCCCACATGACAACAATCACTAGAGCAAAGGTTTGAATATCCCTATCATGGCGACAGCTCAGCTTCCAAAAACTCCAAAACAAAGCAAAATTAGCCTTTTAGGTTGTACAGTCATATCAGATAGGAATCAAATTTGCACGTGCTCATGATATTTGCAGGCAGTCCTCTTCATCCACTACCACATCTTTGTCCTTACCAGCATCAGAAGAAACATTGAGAGGTTTACGTTTAGGGTTTGATAAAGATTCAAGCTTGTTGTCATACATTGTGACATCAACGTCTTTGGTGCTCTTAGAATTGATGGTTTTTGCTATTTTTGAGTCTGTAAACCAGTCAGCGATATTATCAGTAGAATCATCTAACAAACTTAGTAGTGATTTTTTTCGTGCAAGAATATTAACTATTTTATGAACCAACACTGCTGGATCTGACAGTGGTGTTTTTTTAGCAAAATGAACGATTCCAGGGTTGGCTTGCATAGCTGCAGCAATAGAATTGTGTTTTGAACTTGCAGCATGACTACAGACATCACAAACACAATCATGTGCTGTACTGAACATATTTTTGCACCACAGGCACTTTACATTTTGTTTTGTTTCAGCATCTGCTGTTAACCAGTAGTTGAATTGCACAACTGTTAGCCGTGAGCCTGAAAATGAACAATGTCTAAGTTTGTGAAGTTTTTCACAAGAGGTGGTGGCCCTTCCATTTTTAAAGTGTGTGACCTACAACCATTACAAACCCTGAAATGTGTTGTGTTACCAACACCATAGGCATGCACACGGGGTGTGCCAGGTGTGCCCAGGCACACCCTAATCACCCCTGTGCTCTGTCTTGCATTTACTGCTACTACTAGCTGCTAGTTCTAATGTGCTAACTGCTGCAACATGTCCCACTAGGGTCGGGTCCATGCTGGCAAAAACACCTGTGCGGCGAGTGAGAAATGATTGTTCGGGAACTAGGGACCACCGCCGCGGAGTAATCAAGCTGCATTTTCCGATGCGGCTTCTATAGTTCTGGCCGCGGGTCTGTCCAGCACCGGCGGAGTGATATGTGGCTGCACGCCGCCTGCCCTCCGGCCTCTCTCTTCTCCCCGCTTTCACTTTGGAAGAAGCAGCGGCGCCAGTGGAGAGGTGAGCTGAGCATTGAGGCTGAGCAGTACTGAGCAGGACAGCCTGGACAGGCACATGGTGGACCGTGGCACAAAAACCCCAACAATTCATATGATGAACTTAATGTCAGCATAAAAGTGTGTATATATTTAATTATATATATATATATATATATATATTTATTTATTTTTTTTTTTTTTGATCTATTATATTTATTTATATAGGAGGCTGAGCAGCACTGAGCAGGGCAGGTACATGGTGGACCATGACACATAAAAAAACAACAATTCATATGAACTTGTCAGCATAAAAGTGTGTATATATTTAATTATATGTAATAAACACTTTTATGCTGACAAGTTCATATGAATTGTTGTTTTTTTTTTTTTTTGTTTTTTTTATGTGCCATGGTCCACCATATATATATATACACACACATAGACGCTCATGTG
>BLSH010130462.1:1030786-1044489 GCA_018402905.1 Glandirana rugosa | reverse complement strand
ACGTGAACATTGGTGTCTGAACCTTTATTTATCAAAACAAAAGTTTTTCTAGGACAACAGCTGTCACATGACATTAAAAAAAGTATCGGTAATCGGTATCGGCGAGTACTTAAAAAAAAGTATCGGTACTTGTACTCGGTCTTAAAAAAGTGGTATCGGGACAACCCTATAAAAAATGGAACAGGACAGGGATGCCTGCTTTTTCCTCTGATTATTGTGCTCCTTTTGGAAGCCTTACTGTGCAAAATTAAAAGTAATCCTGATATAACATGTGCTCAAAATAGACTTGGTACATCATAAAACTGCAGCTTTTGCAGATGACATTCTGTTTATGTATTGTAAGGGATTAACTTAAGTAGCAGGGTGTGCAGGACCCCCTGGATGGGTCACAGAACAGAGAAGTTGGTACGGACAGACAACAGGATCTTTTTGAAAACAAAACTATTTATTTCCAAGTCTGTGGTTACAAGTGCAGATATCAAAAAGAGTAAAAATGAAGCAAAACAGAAAATAAACCCTTGACACTTTGGGCGTCTAACTGCAAAACACAGGCGCCTATCTACCTGGTCTGGAACAGCCTACCGCTGCCCAAAAACCTGTCTGACACACAGAAAAGTATTTTAGTCGCACAGACTTAGGGCTCTTTCACACACACGGATCGTTTGGGTCCGCCTGTCAGTTTTTCAGGCGGACCCAAACGGACGCTCCATGTACTTCTATGGAGCGGCGGATGTCAGCGGTGACATGTCCGCTGACACCCGATCCGCTCCGATCCGCCAGAAACAGACGGATGGAAGCCCTATTTTCCATCCGCCTGGCGGATCGGATCGGATGAACACGGACAGACGGTCCATGTTCATCCGATTCTCCATAGATTCTCCATAAGTGCAGAGACTGTCCTGTCATCCGCCGGCTCAGCGGGGATCAACGGATGGATCCCCGCTGAGCAGCGGAGCCCATCAAAACGGACTCGGCTTGTGTGAAAGAGCCCTTAATCACACCACTCAGAAGTATTGCTGCTCCCCAGTCCCACGCCGGAATCTATTTCCAGGGTGGAGCACCTTGTTAAAGCAAGCTGGGAGTTTTATAGAGCCCTGAGCATCATCAGCGTCTGCATTATATGGTGCAGGAATATATGGGGGCAAGAGCAGGCTTGCCCCCATATATAATAGGTTCAAGCAACCATCATCAGCATCTGCATTATATGGTGCAGGAATATATGGGGGCAAGAGCAGGCTTGGAGACCTTTCCAACTGAGCATCCACTTAGTTACTGGGTCTTGAGGATGGACCACTGGTCGGAACTTGCTCAATATGCAATTGAGTTACTGGCCTGTCCTGCATCCAGCGTGCTTTCTGAATGGACATTCAGTGCTGCTGGAGGGTTCGTAACTGATCAAAGAGTGCGCCTTTCCACAGACTCAGTCGATAGGCTCACATTTATAAAAATGAATCAGTCCTGGATCAGCAGCTATCAAGCCCCTGATGCTGATGCAACTGATTCAATTTGCTAGGGATCTGGGATCCCTTGAAGACTGCCACTGCTCCTATTCCTCCTGTCCATAATCTAGAACAATATTTTGTATTTAGGGCACCAGCAACACCCAAGGCCCAATTTTTCTGCACCTGGTTTACAGGGACATGCCATAACAATTTTTAAACTAATTTAAAACAGCAGGGCCCATTCCGTCCAACAAGAGTAATTGCAAGGGGTTACAGTGTTCTGTCACCGCCAGCACCCAAGGCCCAATTTTTCGCCACCTGTTTGACTGGGGGCTTTCGTCACAAAATTTAAACTAATTTACAACATCTGACCCTGTTCCTCCATCCAACAAGAGTAACTGCAAGGGGTTGCAGTGTTCTGGCACCGCCAGCACCCAAGCCCTAATTTTTTGCCACCTGTTTGACTGGGGGCTTTTGTCACAATTTTTAACCACTTCAGCCCGGAAGGATTTCACACTTTAGGACCAGAGCACTTTTTGCGATTCGGCACTGCGTCGCTTTAACTGACAATTGTGCGGTCGTGCGCCGTTGTACCCAAACAAAATTTGCGTCCATTTTTTCCCACAAATAGAGTTTTCTTTTGGTGGTATTTGATCACCGCTGCGTCATTTATGATCGCCGCTATAAACAAAAGAAGAGCGACAATTTTGCAAAAAAAACCCAAATTTCTTACTTTTTGCTAATATACAAATCAAAAAAATATATATAAAAAAAGATTTTTTTTCAACGGTTTTGGACGATTTATATTCTTCCTCATATTTGTGATAAAAAAAATTGCAATCGGCGTTTATTGATTGGTTTGCGCAAAAGTTGCCACGTTTACAGATGATGAGAATTAATTTCTGGGGTTTTTATTATTTTTTTATTTTTTACTAGTAATGGAGGCGATCTGTGATTTTTAGCAGTACTCCGATATTGCAGCGGACATGTCGGACCATTTCAACACTTTTTTGGGACCATTGGCATTTATACAGCGATCAGTGCTATAAAAATGCACTGATTGCTGTGTAAATGCCATTGGCAGTGAAGGGGTTAACCTAGGGGGGCGCTCTAAGGGTTAACTGTGTTCCCTGGGCGTGTTCTAACTGTATTAGTGTTTGACTGGCAGGGGAAGGGGCGTGATCACAGCTTCCATATAGAGGAAGGCTGTGAGCACAGCCCTTCCCCCTCTCACAGAACGGAGATCCGTGTTTACATGCACGGATCTCCGTTCTTTCACCGCGGGGGGGCATCGCGGGTAGCCGGCGGAGATCGAGTCCGCCTACCCGCTCCCTGGCCCCCCCCAACACAGTGGGCGATATCGAGCCACCTTGTCGCCGTCAACCTGCGGTTGGCGGTCGGCAAGTGGTTAAACTAATTTGCAACATCGGGCCCTGTTCCTCCGTCCAACAAGAGTAACTGCAAGGGGTTACACTGTTCTGGCACCACCAGCACCCAAGGCCCAAGTTTTCAGCACCTTTTTGACTGGGGGCTTTCGTCACAATTTTTAAACTAATTACAACATCAGGATATTTCCCTCTGCGCCTGATTTTACTTTGAAAGTTCACTAACTTCTTATAGTTTAGCGGTTAGGAGGATGCTCTGTGAGTGTCCATGTTTTATTTTCTTGAAGTGACTTTAATTCTTCTTCGGCTGCCTTTCTCCATTTATTAGCTTCATGTTTTTGCAGTTTTTCTATGCCTTCCCAGGATGTTGGTTCAAGTATGCTGTGTGTTTTGACAGTGTATGACAGCTTGCAGGGTGGTATTTCCTTTGTAGTCCGATTCAATCGTCTGACTTCAGGCAATTGAGCAGGATCTGGTGGGAAACTTGATTTAGGCATTGTGAGTTCCACCTCTTGTTCTGATACCTGCACTGTTTCACTTTGTCCGACCTTCTCTTCTGGTTTGCTTGGCATGTTCACTTCATAGCTTTCAGGGATAGGTGTTTCTGGTGATGAGCTCTCATCGAAATAAACACTACGACTTATTGTCACTTTGTCAGTCTTTGGGTGTAGGATTCTGTAACCCTTAGTTTGCTTGCTGTAGCCAACTAGAATGCCCTCTATGGCTCTATTCTCCAGCTTGGATCGTTTTTCACTTGGAATATAAGCATATGCTTTACATCCAAACACTCTGTGCCCTAAGCTAGGCTTTGATCCATGCCACATTTCGAATGGAGTACTTTTAATAGCTCTTGAGGGCAGTCTGTTCTGTAGGTAGGTAGGTGAGTAGGTAGTTTGCAGTCATGACTGCTTCTCCCTAGTATTTGTGAGGTAGGTTGGCATCCGACAACATGCACCTGGCCATTTCTATAAGAGTGTGATTTTTCCTTTCAGCTACACCGTTTTGTTCAGGAGTGTAAGGTGCGGCTGTCTGGTGTACTATTCATTGTCTCATCAAGTATGAGGCCACCTCTTTACTTATGTATTCTCCTCCATTGTTGGTGCATATTATTCCTGGTTTCCGTTGGAATTTGTTGCTAGACATGGCAACAAACTCTTGAAGCTTCTCTGATGTTTCATTCTTGTGTTTCATTAGATAAGTATTTGTCTACCTGGAATAATCATCAATAAAAGTCATTGGATATCAGTGGATCCCGCCTGACGTGGGAGTTGTCATTGGACCACATATACGTCACTGTGTATGGGGTGCAGGGGGTGGGTGCCTTTTCTTTGAGATGCCTGTGGAAAGGGAGCATGTGTGGCTTTTGCTTGTATACAGCACTTGTACTTCATGAGCACTCTGCAAGGCTCTATTGTCAAATCTTCTGATTAGCCTCTCTTTGTAATGTCCTGTATAGCTTATGTGCCATAAGTAAATACATTTGCTGTGTAGGTCATTAGAGACTATATTGGCTTGCTGGTGGTGATGAACCTGTATAGGTCATCATCCAGTTTTCCTTTTGCGAGGAATCACTTATTGTTGTGAATTGTGCATTCATCACCCTGGAATTTAACTGTGAGACCATTGTTTGCAAGACTTTTCAAAGATAGAAGGCTGCCTTCTAGTTCTGGAACATACAGCACTTAATTTACAAGGATACTGTCCTTGCAGTTCAGAAAGCCCTGGCCTTCTGCAGTGATGCCTTTCCCATTTGGTAGGAAAACTTTGGCTTTTGCACTGTAATCAATGTTTGTGAAGAAGGTCTCATTGCTAGTCATGTGGCTTGTCTCACCTGAATCTATACACCAGCCACGTGGCTTGCCGCTCTGTGTCACTTTAAAGGTGCCACTACATGAAGTGTTTGCAGTTTCCTTTGTAGGTGCTTTGTTTCTTTCTTTTGTGGATAGCTCTAACGTTACTGCTTGGCTTTCCAAATAGAATAGTCCTTTTTTAAGTGACCAGTCCTTTTACAGTGAAAACAGGCTCTGCTTTCTTTGTTGTGCTTTTTGCCTTTGTACATAAGTACTTAACCACTTCAGCCCCGGAAGGATTTCCAGCTTTAGGACCGGAGCCCTTTTTGTGATTCGGCACTGCGTCGCTTTAACTGACAATTGCGCGGTCGTGCGACGTTGTACCCAAACGAAATTTGCGTCCTTTTTTTCCCACAAATAGAGCTTTCTTTTGGTGGTATTTGATCACCGCTGCGTCATTTCTGATCGCCGCTATAAACAAAAGAAGAGCGACAATTTTGCAAAAAAACCCAAATTTCTTACTTTTTCCTAAAATACAAATCCAAAAAAAAATATAAAAAAACATTTTTTTTCACCGTTTTTGGCCGATTTATATTCTTCCTCATATTTGCGATAAAAAAAATCGCAATCGGCGTTTATTGATTGGTTTGCGCAAAAGTGGTCGTGTTTACGGATGATGAGAATTCATTTTTGGGGTTTTTAATTTTTTTTATTTTTTACTAAAAATGGCGGCGATCTGCGATTTTTTGCGGTACTGCGATATTGGGGCGGACATGTCGGAACGTTTTGACACTTTTTTGGGACCATTGGCATTTATACAGCGATCAGTGCTATAAAAATGCACTGATTACTGTGTAAATGCCATTGGCAGTGAAGGGGTTAACCTGCAGGGGGCGCGCTAAGGGTTAACTATGTTCCCTGGGCGTGTTCTAACTGTGTGGGGGCTTGCCTAGCTGGGGAAGGGAAGTGGTCACAGCCTTCATGTACAGGAAGGCTGTGATCACAGCCCTTCCCCCTCACACAGAGCGGAGGTCCGTGTTTACTTACACGGACCTCCGCTCCATCACTCCGGGGGGGGCATCGCGGGTGGCCGGCGGCAATCGAAGCCGCCGCACCCGCTCCCTGGCCCCCCGAACACAGTGAGTATGACGGCGATTCGCGTTACAGAGCCACTCTGTCGCCGTCAATTGCCGGTCAGCCGTCGGCAAGCGGTTAAGAGCTTTGTCATCATGGTGTGTTTTCCTTCCGTCTGTCATATTCATTGATTAACTTGCCTTTGATATATTCAAGTGTCAGCTCCTGCTCAGGTCTGGTTTCTAAACCGTTAATGAGAGCAGTATATGTCTCTGGAAGGCTGCAGAAGAGCAGGGCAACAATATGGTTATCTTTGATGTCCTCTCCAATGGTGCATAGCTGCTCTATGATCTCTAGCATAGCTTTCACAAATTTGCTGGCCTTCTTCTAGTCTCATTTTGTACAACTTTTGTAGCAAATACAGCTTACTGTTGAGGTTTGAACGCTCATGCAGTTTTTGTAATGAAGTCCACATACCTTTGGCCGTTTTCTCTGTTCTTATGTGGATAAGCTGGTCATCTTCAACTAATAAGCTTATAATCGCTATTGCCTGTCGATCTTTCCTGTCCCAATCCTCATTCTCTCCGTTTGTGGGTCTGTCTGTATTCAGCGCTTGCCACAAGTCATCCTTGCTAAAAAAGCCTTTCTAGTTTAAACTTCCACAGCTGGTAATTGGTATTGTTTAGCTTTGCTATTGCAAAATTCACATCTGAACCACTTGTCATCTTTCAGCAGCTTGTATACAGTATTCACAGACTTGCAGAATTCTTTCCAGTGCCTGGGCCTGCAGTATCCTCTCCAATGCCTGGTGGGTACATGTTGGGTGCGCTGGGCCCATAACCTGTTGTCAGAGTATTGCTATAATGCACTGGAAGCTTCTTGTAGACAGCAATATGCTTTGCTTTTATGGAGCAATATCAGAACATATCTTCCAGCATGTCTTTATCATGGAACAGGAAGAGAACAACAAACAAGTGCACAATTAGACACAGAAGGTACCTCCTGTTATAGCATAGACTGCTTGTACTATGATCTATAATACTACAGCACCACCTGCTGCATAGATAGGTATAATGCATACAGTATATATAGTCAGTTTATAAGTAACTTTGCTGTTGTACTTTTCCAACATTAAGAAAGTCATTGCCTTCCTGTACTTCAAAAGACTAGAAAAACATCCTCTGTACAGCAATTAGCTGAAGTAAAACTGTGTTGGATTGAATTGAAGTATCTTATTGAAGAGTTAAATTGCCTGTGAATGGTGACCATACTGTCTGGACAGACTGAGTCTAGGCCGGTATATCAATGCATAAAACGACATACGGTTAGCGTAGCGGCTGCTTACACTATAGTCTAGTCTCTCGTGGGGTTCAAATGTGAATTTTGCAGGTGATAGCAAAGCTCACAAAAATTAGTCCTGACAGCAGTCAATCAGAGGTTTTGTCATTTATCGACTTTGCTGTTGAAAGATCAAAGCAGGTAAAGCTGAGTTTTCTTCCTGATTCATTGTACATTCAGATTGTATAGTGTATCATCACCTTTAGTGAGTTATTTTTTATCACTTCTTTTTTATCATTTCTGAATCATAACAGATACATTTCAGCCATGTGCAAGTATCACACAGAATCTGCCTCACTGCAAAGTAAATAGTTAAATCATGATTTAGATGGGAATTTCTGAAGAGACCAGCCACCACTTTAAAAGTGTTGATTCATGTCTCACTTGGGACTGTATATTTAAATATAGCTGCAGGAAGACAATAGAAGAATACCATTCAGCTTGAGGAATTTCCCTGCTAGGACCAACCATTTTCAGGGAATTGGTATATATCCAGAGCCCTCAAATTAACAATAGAAGACGCGCTGTGGTGATTGCAGTTTACGATTGGCACATTTCAGCTGACAAACAGCATTTCACAAAAGCAGCCAAGTGTGCAGTAATGAGTGACTCTGTGAAATGTAGCATGCTATACCAAGCAGTATATATTTAACCAATCACTACATGTACCATGCTGCTGAAGGTGAGTTGTGCCTGCTCTCCTATGTCAGGATGAATCCTTTCAAATATTAACCACTGAATCTTTTTTAAGTGGTTGCATGACCTGTCATTGTTTAAACACATCTAAGTGCCTCTATGTTCGAAAAAAGCCAAATGGATGGAAGCTGTTGGCAACAGCCATTCAGATTATAGCTGCTGCTTTCTAGTAAAGTTTAGAGCGTCAACACAAACATCTGATTGGTTACTGAGAACAATGGAGTGGCCCCTGGAAGTTGCACATCTGGGTGTCTTAGAATGGTGAGTAGAGTGGCAACTTCAGCCTGGAGTCCAAGCAGGTCACGCCCCCAACGTGTTTTACTCCACCCCCCAGAGCTTTGTCATAATTGGCTACTACTGGGGGGAAAAAAAGTTTCCTCTCTTTCAGTTTTGTACAATTGTTCTCACTGATTTATGGGCTTTTCTCTTATAAAATACAAAAATAAAAAAAAAGAATTCAATGAGACCATTCATGATCAAGGTGTTGGCTTTATAGTTTCAGAGTGAAGTTAAAGAGTGAAGTTAAAGTGGAGCTCCACCCAAAAGGGGAAGCTCCGCTGGTCTGCCTGCTCCCCCTTCCCCTCTGATGCCAAATTTGGGGGGAGTGGCTATCTGGTTTTGACAGGTACCCCCTTTGGGGGGGTGGCTATCTGGTTTTGACAGGTACCCACTCCCACTTTCGTCTGAGTTTGCCACGGAGAACTCAGCCGGAAGTTTGGCCCCTCTCCTCCTTCCCCTGCAGCTGGCCCAATCAGAGAGCACAGCGCGCTTTGCACATGCACAGTGGGCTTCACTGCCAGTTTCCCTTAGTGGAGATAGCCAAAAAATCAGCTCGGGTGAAGACACTGCTGGATTCCTGGACAGGTAAGTGTCCTGATATTAAGAGTCAGCAGCTACAGTATTTGTAGCTGCTGACTTTTCATTTTTTTCTGCAGGAGCCTTGAGCTCTTCTTTACGTGAAATTGGCAAAGCACTGGATCACTATAACCAGTTCATCTCTCACACTTGTACACACCAGGGAAATTTTAAATTACTGCTATGGGGCTGAATAGTCAGCAACAGCTTTGTCACTACTTCAGATAATAAAGTAATACTTATATCTTTATAGTGACAAACAAGGTGATGATTGATTTTATTTTTTTCAAAATAAGTAAAAAAAAAACTAAAAAAGGCACCTATTGTATTTTGATTGACGATAGTTTATTAACCAATTGAACTCCGGATGGATTTACCCCCTTCATGACCAGGCCATTTTTTGCTATTAGCCACTGTGCTACTTTAACAGGTAATTGCACGGTCATACTACACTGTACTCAAACAAAATTTGTATGACTTTTTTTTTAACACAAACAGAGCTTTCTTTTGGTGGTATTTGATCACCACTGCGTTTTTTTATCTTTTATTATCATTTTGAAAAAAAGCAATATTTTTACTTTCTGCTATAAAACACATCCAATAACAAAACAGAAAAATTTAATTTCTTCATAAATTTAGGCCAAAATGTATAAGTATATATTGATTGGTTTACAGGGCCTTCAAAGCATTCATACCCCTTGAAATTTTCCACATTCTTTTACAACCAAAAACGTAAATGTATTTTTTATTATTTTATTGTGATTTTATGTGATAGACAAACACAAAGTGGCACAGTATCTCACAAAAGTGAGTACACCCATCACAAAAGTGAGTGTACAGCTTGTATTACAGTGTAAATTTGCTGTCCACTCAAAATAACTCAACACACAGCCATTAATGTCTAAACCACCGGCAACAAAAGTGAGTACACCCCTAAGTGAAAATGTCCAAATTGGGCCCAAAGTGTCAATATTTTGTATGGCAACCATTATTTTCCAGCACTGCCTTAACCCTCTTGGACATGGAGTTCACCAGAATGTCACTGGTTGCCACTGGAGTCCTCTTCCACTCCTCCATGACGGCATCATGGAGCAGATGGATGTTAGAGACCTTGCGCTCCTCCACCTTCTATTTGAGGATGCCCCACAGATGTTCAATAGGGTTTAGGTCTGGAGACATGCTTGGCCAGACCCTCAGCTTCTTTAGCAAGGCAGTGGACATCTTGGAGGTGTGTTTGGGGTCGTTGTCATGTTGGAATACTGCCCTGTGGCCCAGTCTCCGAAGCAAGGGGATCGTGCTCTGCTTCAGTATGTCACAGTACATGTTGGCATTCATGATTCCCTCAATGAACTGTAGCTCCCCAGTGCCGGCAGCACTCATGCAGCCGCAGACCATGACACTCCCACCACCATGTTTGACTGTAGGCACACTTGTCTTTGTACAAAGACAGATTTGTCTTTGTATTCCTCACTTGGTTCCCTCCACACACGCTTGACACCATCTGAACCAAATAAGTCTATCTTGGCCTCATCAGACCTCAGGACATGGTTACAGTAATCTATGTCCTTAGTCTGCAAACTGTTTGTGGGCTTTCTTGTGCATCATCTTTAGATGACGATAGCCATGCCGACCAATTTGATGTAGTGTGCAGCGTATGGTCTGAGCACTGACAGGCTGACCTCCCACCCCTTCAACCTCTGCAGCAATGCTGGCAGCACTCATACATCTATACATGTGCACTCAACTTCTTTGGTCGACCATGACGAGGCCTGTTCTGAGTGGAACCTGTACTGTTAAACTGCTGTATGGTCTTGGCCACCGTGCTGCAGTTCAGTTTCAGGGTCTCTACAATCTTCTTATAGCCTAGGCCATCTTTATGTAGAGCAACAATTCTTTCTTTCAGAACCTCAGAGAGTTCTTTGTCATGAGGTGCCATGTTGAACTTCCAGTGATCAGTATGAGAGTGAGAGCGATAACACCAAATTTAACACACCTGCTCCCCATTCACACCTGAGACCTTGTAACACTAATGAGTCACATGACATCGGGAAGAGAAAATGGCTGTTTGGGCCCAATTTGGACATTTTCACTTAGGGGTGTACTCACTTTTGTTGCCAGTGGTTTAGACATTAATGGCTGTGTGTTGAGTTATTTTGAGGGGGCAGCACATTTACACTGTTATACAAGCTGTACACTCACTACTTTCCATTGTAGCAAAGTGTAATTCCTTCAGTGTTGCCACATGAAAAGATAGAATAAAATATTTACAAAAATGTGAGGGGTGTACTGTATATTCTTACACTGCCTGCACTGACTGCATACACTCTACACTGTATCTATATACTGCATTGCCTGCACTGAGTGTATATACTCTACACTGTATCTATATACTACACTGCCTGCACTGACTGTATATACTCTACACTATATCTATATACTACACTGGCTACACGCCATTAACTAACCTAGCTAAACTAGCTGCTAGCTCCACTTTCACACAGTACATACGGTCGCTGTTCAAGCGGCCTTATATTGTGTGGGGCGTGGACTGAGACCCCTGAGCCATGATTGGCCAAAGGCACCCTGCCTTTGGCCAATCATGGCTCTCAAGCAGAGCGCACTGTGATTGGCCAAAGCATGCAGGTCATGTGCATGCTTTGGCCAATCTGTGGGTGTCATTTCCCCACGATCTCGCGGTGCATTATGGGGCGTTCAGGGGCGCTCGAATTTGCCACGAACGCCCCATAATGTTCTAAATTTGGCGAACTTACATTTGACTCGAACATCGGGTCCATCCCTAGTTACAATGCAAGTTCATCCTTATGTATAAGTGTGTTTAAATGTGTTTGTTTGTATCTTTTTTCATTACAATGCATTGCAGTCACATGACTACAATTCCTCTACTTTCATACAGCTTGGGTTGCTGATGGGCAAGCCTGTTTTCTCATGTTAGACCACTTGTGCTTCCTCATTCATGAGAATGCATATAACTTCATAGATGTTATTTCTAACATTTGAAGTAAATACAAGGTCTCATTTGCTATCTGACTTCTTATCATCTGGGTAGGATGGGCACATGATAACCAGTACTAGTAAGTGTATGTGGTTAGTATACAATTTTCTTTTGTCCCAAGGAGAACTAGAATATTTGGCAAGGGCACCCAATGGCTGACACATTTGTTCACATGAATATGGGTGTTTGAGCTCAAGCCCCAAGTTTAGTTAGGTGACTTGACTCTTGGATCAAGAAAGTATTGGGCCTGGGGTTGGAAGGGGCCAAGTACAAAAAAAGGTATATTAGGCTGTGGCCCTAGATGGAGATACTTCTTAAATCAAACCTTGATCAGCGTAGAACCTGCAATTATTGACAGCTACTGGGCATTTTATAGCTACCTGCACTACATTCAGACTTGCAATCACGTTTAATAGAGGGAAGTCTTCTAGCACTGACTTAATTTGCAGGTTACAGCTTTTGCAGATGTTATGTGACTGAATGCAAATCCCTGAAAAGGAGGTTAATACTGGAGAGCCAAGGGCCAAGAATAATATGATCCCACTAACTGACATGCTGTTTCTCTTCTCCTATCCCCGTACCTACAAACTAGTTTCCCTGCCATCTCTTCCTCCTCTCAATTTGCTTTTTTGTCCCCCAATAAATGTATTTGCATATATCTCTCTCCACTTTTTTCATTGTCAAGCTTTTGTCATTGGATAAAAAGTGCTGTGCTAATACGCAAAAGTAATTTTAAGATAAAGCAATATAAAGTTCACCCATGCAAGTAGTCCACATTACTGAACAAATAAAATAAATAAATGTGTCCAAAGAATGGAACTGGTGAGCCAAACAAAGCATGTCCGAAGAATTCAGACTGGTGATCAAACAAAATCGAAATAGAGTACCAACACCAAAAAGAATCTCCACCACCAAAGGTAATAAATTCAGGCTTACCAGGAATCTCATGACTCTCTTACTACAGAGAAGTCATAGACAGCAGATGTTATTAATGAGCATACATTAGCTGAGTCTTCAACACACTTTCCAGGATATGCTTGATTGGCCCATGATTTCAATGCCACTATACATTCTCTGTTAGTCTCCACATCTCCCAGCACACTCAAAGGAAAAACAGGAAACAAGAGCTTTACATAGTGTGAAATGCCATATAAAATATTTATTAAAACTTTAAAATGCACTTACATACAGAGAACACAACATTGCACAGGAAAAAAGATCATAGCCAGGAAACAGACTAGCTTCCAAGTCACTTCCGGTAGCATGATGACGCCAGCTTGAGGTGGTGGAGAGTCTTTTCGGTGTTGGTCCACAATTTGGATTTTGTTTGGTCACCAGTTTGAATCCTTTGGACACGCTTTGTTTGGCTCACCAGTTTGATTTCTATGGACACATTTCTTTTATTTGTGCACTAATTTGGACTTTTTTGCACTAGCAGACTTATATTGATTTATCCTAAAATGACTTTCATATATTAGCATAGCACTTTTTATTCATACTTGTACTTATGATAAATATCTCATAGTGCAACTTTTTCTGGTTTATATTATGTAGCACTGCCCTCCTTGAGGGTGGCTGAAAGAATAAATTCCTCCTTGGATTTTCCCAGCCAGAGGGTCCTCCACCACCCCTAACACTCTGAGTTCGCACATATTGCAAGTTTTTATAATCAATAACTCTATTTTAGTAATGGAGACCACAACACAGATAGAGTTAGAAAGGTCTACTTTTAACTCCTAGTTCTGGGAAAAGAATAACAACTGTGAACAGTAAATAGTACAATTCTTCACATAAGTAGTCAACTTGAAGGTTCTGGCGAACAAAAGGAGTAAATGATTTGTATACTTTCACAACTGCCTGTATTCTGCAACAATATCAATAATTGAAAACAATGCAATTCCTCCAATTGAGCTTAAACAATACCTAATGGGTCTTGGCAAAAGAGGTAATTTGATAGTGTCTACTGGAATTCGATAAATGAAATAGTACAGTGAATGTGATAGTTTAATGGAGAAAACGGTTCTGGGTAATCCATAACAAATTCGAGTTAACCTCCTTAACGTAACAAAAGTTAATAACTATAACAACGTCTTATGTCCGTCAACACTTT
>BLSH010130462.1:1017608-1030047 GCA_018402905.1 Glandirana rugosa | reverse complement strand
CACGATACTGTCTTTGTCACTAACCACCCGTACCGTTTTCAACCTACATCAAAATTAGTGAAGTCGAGTCCTTCTAAAATGGGGGAAGTACTGGCCGGTAAAAAACGATAAGCCGTGACACGATGAATTTTTTGTTTTAGGGTTATTCATATATAACTAACCAAACGTATTGCAATAACGCGGATGTTTGATACCATATATATGACATTAAAAAATAAAAATACGATGATTACCACCACTAGTTGCGTCTCGAGACCCGACACTTATATGGGTCGGCTAGTCGTACAGGGTTGACACCTAGTAACCGGCCCTGAACGACTGTCCAAAGCGATGTACCCATGCCTTGCTGCCTACTTCCGGGTTTAGCGCGCACCCCCCACCTAGCTCCCACTGTGACTGTGCACAGTGGGAGTCTGTCAGCAAGTCCCGGCCAATGATCCACAGTTGGGACATGCTGATCGGCTGGGTATATTCACAGCCCAGAGCTCTGCGTTGATCACCACCATTAGTAGCATAAAAATAAAAAATTACAGTATATATACCATAGTTTGTAGGCGCAATAACGTTATGCAAACCAATCAATATATACTTATTGGGATTTTGTTTTTTAAGTAGCACAGTGCCGAATAGCAAAAAATGGCCGGTCATGAAGGGGGTAAAATCTTCCTGAGCTGAAGTGATTAAAACTACATCCAACTTTTGCCATGCCCACCAATCACTGTTTCTGTCATAGCACACTTTGCTTGGTGCACTTTAGCCCACAGGACTGAGGAACAGTATGTTGCAGTAATGCCACTTTTAGGCCACAAACCTAAGCCTCGTTCACATTTGAGCAGCTTGTCATGCGATTTGACAGGTCAAACCGTATGACAAGTTGCATCCTATTGCCAGCGATCGCTCTGTTTAATACAGTGCAATGCCGACTTTGTAGTGCCACATCGATTTGAGAAAGTAGTACATGCACTACTTTTGGTGATTTCACATGCGACTTGCATAGACATCTGTACATAATCTATACATAATCAATAATCTGTACAGAAGTTGCACTGACATACGGTTTTGAAAGCCGCAGTCAATGTGAGCGACGGTTAAAAGAGACATTCTTCAAAATAAAACAAATATATTTGTCAAAAAAAAAAATAACTGCAAACAAAATTATTGCTACTTGTCACAATGGCATCATATTGGTGTGCGACCTGAGGGTTGGAACCCCTAAATTAATTTTTGTATCTCCCAGTTTTATGTTTTTATTTTGTATAGTTTTTATCAGTGAATACAGGGTTCTCTGACTGGATGAGATGGAGATTATAATGTGATCCAAACAGAGAATGCCCAGTATTTAATGAAAAAATACAAGCAGTTCTATGAATGGCAGCAGTGCCAAGTGAGCCCTTGTAGTCAGTGTGCCCAGGGGAAGAATCTGAGCAGCACCCAGAAGCAGGGCCAGGACAAGGGGTGGGCAGAGGGGACGGCTACCCAAGGCACTGTGGTATCAAGTGCGGTGGAGGGCACCACAAGGAGATTTGGAGGGCGATGATTTGTGGGATTTCAGCAGGGGGGCAGATGCAGATTAGTGCTCAGTGTTTTTGTGGAAATAATTTTGCTGACACATAATGCTCATACATCTTGGGGGGCGGCACAGTTTGGCATGTTTGTCCTGGGCTCTAGATAACCTTGTCCCGGCACTGCCTAGAAGTTTGCCAAACTGGACCAAAGTAAACATGCAATACAAATAATTCTTGGTGTTCAACTTCAGGCTGGGTTCACATTATTGCGAATTGGATGCGGATTCCCCCGATTTGTCCACATCCAATTTGCATGTCAGGAGATTGTGACCAGCTCTCTATGGAGCCTGTTCACACATCACAATTGCACAGGAGTCCTGTGCGTCTTCTGGTCTGTTTCAGGTCCGAATTCAGGAAAAAATTCAGGCTGAAATTGGACCTGAAACAGTGAACAGGGACGCACCGGACTCCTGCTGTGAGCCGCTCTGTGCTGTGGTGGAAACCCAGCCTAAAGCCTTGTACACACGGTCTGATTTTCGGACGACCGAGCATCTGATTTTTGTCAAAAGTGCGTGTCCATGATTTTGTATGGCATACTGACTATAGGAAATTTTCTGTCTGACAAAGGCGAATGTAGTGACGTGTGACCCTTTGGGCCGCTTCCGCTAATTTCGCTATTAAAAAGACATTAAAAAGATGATAATGTGCTCTGCATTTCGTGATTTCAATTGCCGCTTCACAAATGTTAATTGTGAATTACGATCGTCAGTTTACACGACCGAACACTTCCGGGCCGTTCCTTGATTTCGAACATGCGTGTTTGTACTTTCGACTTTTGAAAATCAGACGTGGTGCTGTCATACGAAAAAAATTTACTAGTCTGCACATCCAGCTTTTGCTTGACGAAAAATGTAAATCGGATGTCTAAAGGAGCATACTAACGGTAAGAATTTCAGACGACAAGCTGTCGTACGAAAATTCCCGTCCGAAATTTGCCTTGTGTGTAGGGACCTTTGGAGTGGAGTTCCACTGTTTTCTAAGTTTATTAATAGTCAGCAGCTAAAAAAAGTGTAGCTACTGACTTTTAATAAACAGACACTTACCTGTCTCCCAGTACAGCGATTCAGCCGCCGGAGCCTTGGATCTCTCTCCCTCCCCTCCTCAGCGCCGTCATTGCTACTGTGGGCACCCTGCAGTGACAGCTTGGGGCTTCATGGCCAGGCATGCACTGTGCATGTGCGAGCGGCACTGCGCTTCATGATTGGTCCCGAAGTCTTCTAGGACCTGTCCTGTGTCCCAGAAGACTTCGGGAGGGAGGGGGAAGGAGACCTTCCACATACGATCACCGGAATGGAAGTGCCCATCAAAGCCGGGTACCCGCACCCCCTCCTCCCCAAAAGCTCCACCATCAGGAGCTGGGAGGAGGTCTTAAATAGGAAGTTCCACTTTTGAGTGGAACCCTGCTTAAGGTACAACTAACCTCTAGTTTATGTCATGTGTCACTATATACGACAAAGCTAGGGCTAAAGATTATATCAAAAATATGTTCTGATTTACAGCTTAAAATGACTGCATTGTTAAAAAAATGCAGCAAATGATTTTTTTTTTTTTTTTTAATTGTACCCTTTTTTTTCCAACGCATGCATATTAAATGTCCCCTGAAAACATATATATTTCCTCCCCCGCGTGCCCCTTCCCCTGACTTCTCTGTTAAGATCAATGGCACAACTATTAGTGCGTCCCCACATGCCAGGGTGCTAGGGGTAACCCTGGGCTCTGAACTTTCCTTTCAGGACCACATCCAATCCCTGTCCAAATCATGCCACCTCAGCCTCCGCAACATCTCTAGAATACGCCCCTTTTTAACCAATGACACCACCAAGCTTCTAATTCACTCTCTGGTTATCTCTCGCCTTGACTACTGCAACTCTCTCCTCATTGGATTACCTTTGCATACATTATACCCCCTTCAGTCCAATATGAATGCTGCTGCAAGACTTATCTACCTTACCAACCGCTCAGTGTCCTCCACCCCTCTCTGCCAATCTCTTCACTGGCTTCCACTCACCCAACGAATAAAATTTAAAGAACTAACAATAATTTACAAAGCCATCAACAACTCTGCCCCCAGCTACATCTCTAACCTAGTCTCAAAATACCAACCAAGCCGCCCTCTTTGGTCCTCCCAAGACCTCCTGCTCTCTAGCTCCCTTGTCACCTCCTCCCATGCTCGCCTCCAGGATTTCTCCAGAGCTTCTCCCATCCTTTGGAACTCCCTACCCCAATCTCTCCAACTGTCTCCTAATCTATCCATCTTTAGATGATCCCTAAAAACTTTTCTCTTTAAAGAAGCCTATCCTGCTTCTATCTAATACTCTTTCTTTCTACATGAGCTCATCCCCCACAGCTATTACCTTTTGTATCAATTGACCCTCCCTCTTAGATTGTAAGCTTTAACGAGCAAGGCCCTCTGATTCCTCTTGTACCAAATTGTGATTTAACTGTACTGTCTGCCTTCATTTTGTAAAGCGCTGCACAAACTGTTGGCACTATATAAATCATGTATAATAATAATTAAGGATTCTAGGTTCTAGGTATTGATTGTACTATCTCTGTTACCCTATGTATATCTTCATTTTTGAAAAATTTTAAAATATATATTTACTTACAAACTTGCAGATACCCTCATCCCAGTCTTCCGATTTAAAGCATTTCTATTTTTACTTGGCACTTACATTATATTAATCTGTAATTTTAGATGTTCCAGCAAATGAAACTTCCAAACATAGATGAATGGAGGAGCTAGTCAGTTCTTCCTTGGATTGGAGATTGAGATAGTAACTGTGTCAGATCAGATGAATAAGAGAGCGTTCTTACTGAATGGGAAATCCAGAGAGTAATTGCATTCCGCACTTCTATTTCACTCGCTCGTTACTCATCATTCATTGCCAATAACCTTGGGTTATAGCTGCAGATGCCAGGACTCCAGCGCGCAGCTTTCCAAGCCAGATATCAAGTGCCTATTTAATGTGTGAGAAAAGGTGAAAGTACATGGTCTGGTTTCACTTACAACCTTTCTTGGACATGGGTTATTCTGCCACGGAAATTACTGGCGGATAATGCAATGGATTGAATTTAGATACTGATTTTAAAATGCATCCCCCTGGGCGCTAAGAAGGTTTCCCTGCATTGTGAACATGCAGATCCGAGCTATGTAATGCTTTTCCAAGATTTAAGCAACCATTAACAGAAAATGCAGCCGTTTGCCAGGCAGCATCGTCCAGTTTTGACGGGGTTAATGAAAATTCCGCTCTCCTGCATTAAGCACAGATTCTCTTATCTAATTTTAATGGCATTTCCCCAGTGAGCACTACTAATTTCTAATGGCGATAGGGAGATTGAGCTTATAATTTAGGACATTATCTAGGACTGAATACTGCTCTAGTTTTATTTATTTTTTATTTGATTTATTTAATTATTTGTCTACCTGCTTCCTGCAAGTGCATCTTACCGAGTTTAATAAGCAGCTATCGCATGAAACAGCAGCCACCAATGGCTCAGAGGAGACGGAAAACATGATAATATTGTCACAGTCCAGGCCGGTCCTCCATCAGCATCCACATTTGGTAAAAAAAAATGCCATCAATACAGGCTGATTTCAAATTCCGAGAAAAGAAGGCAGCTTATATTGATAAGATGCAAGCTAGAATGCAGCCAGGGAAACGCGCTATGAAATAAAGCCTCTGATGCCTCATTCCTCACAAATCTCTAGCTTGTAAGACTGTTAAATATCAGCACTGAGGAAAGTGAGATACATAAGTATTAGATTAGCTCCGAAACACATTTACATTATATTAAGGGAAAGGAAGGCTGCCTGTCATGAGCAAAGTTGGGCTGGTTGAAGGATCGCTTTCTTGCAGAGAAATCATTTTCAAGCCACAATTCCTCGTGAATGGGTGGTGCTTGGGCTAGTGACAGAATTTGGAGAATAATCATGTTATATTGTTATAGCCCAACTCCAGCCATAACATTTTTTTTTGCTAGGGTGGGGAAGGGTTAGAACAAGGTTTCTCAACCAGGGTTCCGTGGAACCCTAGGGCTCCTCCAGAGGTTGCTAGGGGCTCCTTGAGCAATGGTCAATTTCTACCTCTCAGATAAATTCCCAATGATACCATTGATCTTTTTAGATATCTGTAAGGGGGTAATTCTTCCCAATGACCACAAGTGTAAGGAGCATTCTTCCCATTGACCATCACATTAATGTATCAGGAGTTGTAGATTTTTAATTTTTAGCAGGGGTTCCCAGAGACCGGAGAATTATTTCAAGGGTTCCTCGGGGTTGAAAAGGTTGAGAAAAGCTGTGTTAGAACCTCTGGTGGGTAACAACTGCTGTCCGTGAACCCACTGGGGACCTACCCCTCACTTCTTCTTCCTGTGACACAAAGACAGGAAACAGAGGAAATAGAGGTCACTGGGACAAGAAGGTGCATACAGGCGGTCCCCGGGTTGCAAACAAGATAGGGACTGTAGGTTTGTTCTTAAGTTGAATTTGTTTGTAAGTTGGAACAGGTACATTTTTTAAGCCTAGCTCCAGCCAAACAAACTATTTTTACGCTTTTTGGATACCCTGTAATGTTTGTTTTGCTGTCTGTTTCTGTTCAGAAGATTTCTCCTCACTTCCTGTCCCAATGATAATCGTATTTTGAGTTGTTGTGGAAACAAGGATTGGTGATAAAGAGTCAGTGGAGACACCTTTTTCTTATAATAACTCTTACAGGAGTGAATTTCCCTTCCTATGGGTAGATTTCCTCTCACTTCCTGTTCTCTCCCTCCTTTTGTAAGTAGGAGTTGTTTGTTAGTCGGATGTTTGTAACTAGGGGACCGCCTGTATAGCAATAGAAACCTCACAGAAGTTCTAAATCTCCCCCACTTGCTTTCTGTTGCCTATTCTTTTTTAATAACTTTATTTATCAAGACATAAAGTTTACATAGAACAATGTTTTCCAAACATTAAAGTGGTACTTCTGACATTTTTTTCAACTTTATATCTAATAAATCCTCTGCCCTTGTTGTTTTAACTTTGGATAGTAAAACATTTTTTTTCTGCCAGTAAATACCTTATACAGCACACTTCCTGTTTCTTGTCTGGTAAAATGCCACGGCATTTGACATCATGCACAGCTCCCTGCCAGGAAGGGAGGGGTGATGAGTCATACGAGGGCCAATGAAAGCTGCAAAGCTGGAGGCGTGCCTCTGTGTGTCTGTGTAAATCCAGGAAGTGAACAGGCAGCAGTTTCAGCTGCCCACAGTTAAAATGGCTGCAGCCAGACTCAGTGGACTGCAGCATATTTGGCCAGTACAGAATCACAGTATACTGTATATAAAATAATATGCAAAGTGGTTGGAGGGAAGCTTCAGAATGGCAAAGATGTTTTTACTACAAATTATGGGAGCAGACTGCAGTTCCTCAAAGTGGAATTCCAGGCATTACCTAACTAATCTTAAAAACACTCCTTCACCACCTTTCTAACACCTATTCTGACTAATATATGTAAAAAAAGAGCTGTATACTAGCCTATTTTCTGATCCTGCTGGTCTAGTCATGGGAAACAACTGCTGGGGAGAGGAAAAAGCACCGAGAACGGATGGGTCAATTTAAAGTGGTTGTAAAGATAGAAGGGTTTTTTTTATCTCAATGCATTCTATACATTAGGATAAAAAGCCTTCTGTGTGCAGCAGCTTCCCTAATACTTACCTGAGCCCCATCTCCATCCAGCAGTCTTGCATGAGAGACTTGGCTGTCCGGGAGTCTCCCTTCTAATTGACCGAGACAGCAGCAAAGCACCATTGGCTCCCGCCAATCAAAGTCAGCTAGCCAATCAGGGAAGAGAGGGGATGGGGCCGAACAAGGGCTTTGTGTCTGAATGGACACAGGGAGCTGTGACTCAGCGCGGGTGCCCCCATAACAAGCTGCTTGCTGTGGGAGCACTCAACAGGAGGGAGGGACAAGGAGAGCCAAAGAGGGATCCGAGAAGAGGAGTATCCAGGCTGCCCTGTACAGGGCAGGTAAGTAAAACGTGTATTTTTTTTTTGAGAAAAAAACAAGACTTTACAATCACTTTAAGCCTATGGATGACGTCATGCTTCCAGGCATTATCAGCTGTTTTTGGACCGCTCTTCCTTCTCTATTGCAGCCATGCTGGCTGACACAGGGAAATCACGTGACAGGCCTGAAAATTGGTAAGTACACAGCTTTTTTTTATATTGGTTAGTCAGAATAGGTGTTAGGAGGAGGGTGGGAGCAGTTTTAAGATTAGTTGGGTAGCGCCTGGAATTCCACTTTCATTCATCAAGGTATCATCAAGTAAAGGGACATCAAAGTTTTCTGAAGATACAGTATATCCAAAAGAGGACAACGTAGGGACACAGACAGTAATAAGAATCTGAGTGCTGGGAATCCCCTTTTTATTGTTTAGCAGTAAGTACCTGATGCAGGTAATAACTCTTAAGCCTCGTACACACGGTTCGACGGTCGTACGACCGAATGGACCAAATCGTATGTTGGCTGTTGTATCTAGCATACTGACATGCACTACACGATCGTACGACCAAGCTGAATATAGTGACGTGTTATGAACGTATAAAGAGAAAGTTCAGGTGAATGTAATTAGTGTCTGGCCATTCCTGACTTCTGAGCATGCGTGTTTTGCACAATACAACTTGTTGGGCCTACTTCTCCTTACACACGGTACAACGGTCGTAAGACCGCTTGTTGGTACAACCAAGTTTTCTAGTCTGCTCATACAACTTCTGTTGTACGACCGTTGTACGTTGGCTGTTCTAATCGCACATACTAACGATCAATTTCGCATACAACGGTTGTTCGTACGACCTGTTGTATACGACCGTCGAACCGTGTGTACGAGGCATTAGTGTCCAGATTTCTGTGGAGTATTATAAACATCAGCAAGCAACTTAGGCTGACCTATTTCAGGAAAAAAAAGGTTATCAGCTGGTGCCCTATTAAATTCCCCAGGATAGGTCTACTGAGCATGCAGGCTTGAATGATTCCAATGGGAAAAGACAGTTAGGCTGGATTCACTCCTATGCATTTTTAGTGCTTTCTGCATTTTGCAGATTTGCACTGCAGTCCATTTAACATGGTTTCCTATGGAACACGTTCTGCAGTGCAAATCTGCAAAATGCAGAAAGCACTAAAAATGCATAGTTGTGAATCTAGCCTTACTACTAAGGATGGGCTCGGGCGTTTTCGCAAGTGCACATGGCCGAGCCCGCCGGGAAGTGAACCCTGCAATGCGCCAATCACAGGCAGTGAGACATTTTCCCAAAGCACAGCTGCAGTGATTGGGGAATGTCTCATTGCCTATTAGCGCAGTGCAGCGTTCACTTCCCAGCGGGCTCGGGCATGTGCACTTGCGAACATGCCTGAGCCCATCCTTACTTACTACATGTCACTGCATGTATTTTAATTGAAAGAGGAATACACAGCACCTGGTCTCAACCAATACCAACTACCTGTAATAGGGGCTATAATGGACATAAAAAACAGTGCTGCAAGACCATAGTGCAAACCATAAAGTTACCTGCGGGAACAGGTGCGATTTACAGGCTGTCCCGCAGCTGCAACCACCCGCAGTGTGAACCTAGCCTAAATTGGCCTTAGTATGTGTATGTACTGTATAAATGTGAGTTTGGAACCTTACATTGTAAGCTCCTTAAGGGCAGGGTCTGATGTAAATGTGCAATATACTGTATATGTAAAGTGCTGCATACTGTAAATTGTCAGTGCTATATAAATACCTGTAATAAATAAAATAAAAATGATTCTCTACATTTTATTTAAAGATTAAAGTACAAACAAGAGACTCAGAAAATACTGGCTAAATTAAATGTTGGGGATATCCACACTGTGAAAGAAAGCACCTACACTTCACATTCCTTGTAAGTGGATACATGTGTTTATCTGGTCCTTTACTCAATTGGGGCACCTTTTAAGTTTTAGGCTGGGTTCACTCTATTGTGAATTGGATGCGATTTCCCTGCATCCAATTTGCAATAGCAGGAGATTTTGATCGGCTCTCTATGGAGTCGGTTCACATATCTCCGCTGCAAATTGGCACAGGAGTCCTGTGCATCTTTTGGTCCGCTTCAGGTCCAAATTCAGCCAAAAATTCAAGCTGAAATTTTCTATGGGAACATAGTGTGAACCCAGCCTTAATGTGGAGACTGAATTTCCCTCAATTGATCACTGCAGACAGTGGACAGTTGTGAAGTTGACATACACTGACTAGGAACTTGGCTCGGGAGTTGACTCCACCTACTGATTGCCTACTGAAGAGAAGACCTTTCATGGATAGTCTCTGAAAGGGGATCGGATCTATCTAGACTCCTGCTCCTACTTTGAGTGCTGTCTTGAGTGCAGTGAAAGGATATCAAATCGTGAGTCATTTCATTGATTAAGAATGCATGGAACTTTAAATGTGCATACTTAAAGGAGAAGTATAGCCAGAGCTCTTTTGGTCATACTTCTCCTGTAGGTCTCAGGAGTGCACTTAGTTTTGTAGTCGTGTGACCCAAATTCAGCCAACAGTGGGCTAAAATCTGCTGTCGGCTGATGCGACAGAGGCGGGCCATGCTTTGCAGGGATCCCTACAATAATGTTGGGATGCG
Organism: Glandirana rugosa; assembly: GCA_018402905.1. Taxonomy (NCBI): domain Eukaryota; kingdom Metazoa; phylum Chordata; class Amphibia; order Anura; family Ranidae; genus Glandirana; species Glandirana rugosa. The sequence goes on along the minus strand of BLSH010130462.1, from coordinate 1,019,851 downwards.
CCCAGATCAGTATTGCCAACCTCCCGCAGCATTTTTTACTGGCAAAACATGGAAAATTTACTGGCGGAGCACATTTTTTACTGGCAACCTGAAAAATAACTGAACTCCTATTAAAAACTAAGACAATTGATATTTAAACACAACATGGAAACACTGACAATACCCATATCAAGTAGTTTGCCCGGTTTACACTTAAAAAGTCAGCACAGCATGACAAATTATCAGACCCTGATATTTATAGACAGTTGTAAAAATCACAGATTTTTACAAACTGTCAGTAAATTTACTGGCGGTTGGCAACACTGGACCAGATGCCTGACCTGGAGCTGTCTCAGCTTCTCAGTGTGCCACTGAGAGCCTGAGCCAGCCGCTCCCACTCTCTCCACAGACCAGTGCTCCAGTGAGCGCCAGAGGGGCAGAGCAGAGAGCAGTGATTGACAGTTACTGCTCTGTGCTCAGAGTGGACCAGAGAGCTGAGTAATCATTTGTCTTTGATTGCTCAGTTCGGTGTAGAGATGGTGGGGGACAGCTGCGGCTCAGATCGATGCTGCAGCCATCTAGGTAAGTATGTGTGTTTTTTTTTTAGGATCCCATACTTCTTTTTTAATGTGGAAGGCCGCCACCAATACTAATAATGTACTAGAACAAAGAGTCTGATAGACCATAGCAGAGCATCTATGTTGATCCATGAATCCATGTTCAAAGTGACACTTATAGAAAGGAAGGTTTTCACAGCTTAATAATATAATATATGGATGTTCTGTTTTAACTAATTTTAGCATGTATGAATTAAATTGATGTTTAGCTGGCTGATAGCTGAGATATTACTTAAAAAATATTTGTAATAATTCTCCAGTAAAAGTAATGGCACCTATGGAACTAAATTTGGTTTATGTTTGGTGTAATATATAATGCTCTGGTCTGAATGGAGCTTGAGACTTTTACAATGATTTGGGACAAAGGGGAAAGAAGGGTTTAGACTATCGTGACGCCTCAAAGGCCTTGGTATAACCATGACTATGTTTTTTACTGCAAGCAGACCTCAGACTGAATTCATTACAAGCTTGGATTGACCACAAAGTCTGGTGTAGCTCAGCTGTTATTGAGGACACAACATCGTGATCTACTTTCAGCCGGCTGACAGTGCTGGGGCCAGGCGTCTAATAAGGTAGCAGATAGTTTGATCTCCTGCCAGGGGTCTTTAGATGTGTCTTGAATTGTATAATGTAGTTGCATTCTCTGTGCATCTGTACGCTGGTATGACCTACAGAGAACTGAACACGCTTAGGGATGTCATAGCTGGTCACTGCTAGATGGGGTGGTCAGGCATTTGTGATGAAAGGTAACAGGGGACAGGGATTATTTTGTGTGACTTTTTTTTTTCTGGGGTGGAACAAGCAGCTGTCATGACTTTGTTTGTGAGATTCCACTGACATTAGGACTGGATTTCAGCTTTGCCTACAAAGGCCATGGCCCAGGGCAGCAGAGATACAAGATCTCAGGGATGACGCGGAGCTTGCGAGAAACATGTTGCTGTAGAATAAAATGTTCTAGACTGCCACCTTTCCTTCCAGAGTAATCTTCATGGTCCACATTGTAGATGTTTCTGTAAATTCTGTGCTTCCAGTTCACCTGCTTTGGGTCTGTGCACCTAAAATTTAACTGCTAGCACAGTTGGGTGGCAGTTCTACTCTTCAAGTCATTGATTCTAGGAGAATGATTTACTAAAGGCAGACAGGTTGTTCACTTTGCAAGGGAATTTTTCCCAAAAATTAGTGAATAAAGCCCCGTACACACGGGACGACGATCGCACGTACGACCGTGTCGAATCATACGTTGGCTGTTGTATGTAGCATACTGACTGCACTACACGATCATACGAGCACAGAAGAACGTTCAGGTGCATGTAATTAGCATCCAGCCATTCCTGACTTTGGAGCATGCGTGTTTTGCACAATACAACTTGTTGTACCAACTGCTCTGTACACACGATACAACGGTCGTATGAGTGCTTGTTGGTACGACCAAGTTTTCTAGTCTGCTCATTAAAATAAACCTACCATTAAAATTATAGACTGATCATTTCCTTGTCAGTGGTCAAAAGTACAAAATCAGCAAGGGTTTCATAAACTAGGGAACGACTAAAACATGAAAACTGGTGACTGTTCCTTTACTAGTCAGATATTAAAATTACCATCCAAATAAAATTACTCGTCTGATCTTTTGAACCAGCATGGTTGTTC